>UESW01004254.1:95405-126781 GCA_900491605.1 Calamus simplicifolius
AGAGGATCTGCCCGAACCTGGTTCAACGCCTTGAAACCGGGTTCCATTGATTCATTTGACGAGCTGAGCCGCCTTTTTATTGGCCAGTTCATCAGCAGCCGCCGTCACCGACGGAGATCTGACTCCCTCTCCGAAGTCAAGCAGAGAGAGGGGGAGTCCTTAAGAAATTATCTTGACCGTTTCAACAAGGCCATGCTGGAGGTGGACCACCTCAATCATGAGGTGGCTATGTGCCTTGGCGGGGGGAGTTTCGAAGGAGAGTGACTTCTACTTGGCGATGGAAGTCAGCTACCCCCAAACCTCTCCGATATGATGGCCATGGAAGACAAATATGCCAGGGTCGAAGAGTCGCGGAGAGTTGCCCGCCGAGCTGGCAAAGAAGAAGGAGCCCAAAGGTCCCGACAGGCACCGACCCGCCCGTCGGCCAAGTCCACTCGTCGCCAAAGAGCTCCCCCGCTGCCACTGAGGAATCGCTCCCGGAGCCCATCTAGGCGATTTGACCGCTACACTCCGCTAACCGTGCCCCGGGTGCAGATCCTCATGGAGATAGAGCGCCAGCTCCCCCGGCCAGCTCCTCTCTGAGGGAACCCGACCCGAAGGGACCCCACCAAATACTGCCGCTACCACCGGGAGCACGGCCACGACACTGAGGAATGCTGGCAGCTAAAAAATGAAATTAAGAGGCTGATCCAACGGGGCCGACTGAACCAATTCAGGAGGGCTCCCGAGCCAGGACAAGGGGGGGACTGCCAGCCGAACTTCAACAACCTCCTCCACCAAACCCGCCCGTGATCGGCCACATCAATGTGATCGAAGAGGCCGGCGGCTCGGGCTCCAGAAATGATGACGAGGGATCAGCACCAAAGAAGGCATGGATGGGCGAGCTCTCTTTCTCTGACGATGATCTCCAAGGGATACAGTTCCCCCATGATGATGCACTAGTTGTATCCCTCAATTTAAATAACTATGATGTAAGCCGGATCCTTGTTGACAGTGGAAGTTCGGTGAATGTTTTGTACCTCGATGTGTTTGCCAAGATGAGACTGCTCACAGAAAACCTTCGAGCTGTGGATTCCACCCTAATGGGATTCACAGGCGACGTCATCATCCCCGAGGGGTCGTCACCCTAACGGTTCACGCGGGAGCCTGGCCCCTTGCGGCCACTGTTCACACGGACTTCCTAGTGACCAAACTCAGGTCCCATACAACACAATATTCGGCAGACCCGGCCTGATGTCCCTCAAGGCAGTTGTCTCCATCCCACACTTGTCATGAAATTCCCCACCGGGCAGGGAGTTGGAGTTGTTCAAGGAAGTCAAACCATGGCTCGGCAATGCTTCGTTACCAGCCTTCAGTCCAGAATGCCGGAGGTTGATAGGCTGGACGCTCGGGAGGATTTCATCGAACAGCGAGGAGAACCAGCCGAGGAGCTAGAGGAAGTGTCGTTGATGAGGCTCATCCCGACCGAACCATAAAAATCGGGTCGCTGCTAAAGGGCGAACCTCGGCGCAGATTGATCGAATTTCTCTGAAGCAACGCTGAGTCTTCGCCTGGTCCGCCCCTGACATACCGGGATCAGCCCCGAGGTTCTCGTCCATCGTCTCAACGTGGATGAGATGCACAGGCCTGTCAAGCAGAAGAAGAGGAGCTTTGCCCCGGAACGGCAGAAGGCTATTGAAGAAGAAGTTGATAAACTCATCAAGGCAAATTTCATCCGGGGTAAACTACCCGAGCTGGCTATCAAATGTCGTCATGGTGAAGAAGTCGAACGGCAAGTGGGGGTTTGCATCGACTTCACCGATCTCAACAAAGCCTGCCGAAGGATAGCTTCCCTCTTCCCCGGATCGACCAGCTTGTGGACGCCACCTCAGGTTATCAAATGCTGACATTCATGGACGCTTACTTCGGCTACAATCAGATCTGGATGGCCCGAGGATGAAGAAAAGGCCGCCTTCATAACGACCGAGGTACTTACTGCTACAGTGTCATGCCTTTTGGTCTTAAAATGCAGGAGCCACCTACCAAAGGCTAGTTAACAAAGTATTCAAGGAGCAAATCGGCCGGAATATGGAGGTGTATATCGACGACATGCTGGTTAAAAGCAAAGAAGCACCACAGCACATCGAGGACCTCTCAGAGAGCTTTGCAATGCTCCGCAAGTATAGGATGAAGCTCAATCCAACCAAATGCGCCTTCGGCGTTAACTATGGAAGTTTCTCGGCTTCATGGTCTCCCAGCGAGGTATCGAAGCTAACCCCCAGAAGATTCAAGCTCTTCAACAAATGGCGCCCCCGGCGTCTATTAAAGAAGTCCAGCGCCTGACTGGGAGGATAGCGGCTCTCAACCGCTTCGTGGCGCGCTCGGCCGAAAGATGCCTCCCCTTCTTCAAAACCCTCCGGTCGGCTAAGAACTTCCAGTGGACCCCCGAGTGTCAAAAATCATTTCAAGATCTCAAGAAGTACCTCGGCTCGCCCCACTCCTTAGCAGTCCAAGCCCAGGCGAGACACTGTTCTTATATCTGGCTGTTTCAGAAGGTCGTCTGCTCGGTGCTAGTCAGAGAGGAAAACAAGGTCCAGAAGCGATTTACTATGTCAGCAGGCTACTCCGCGATGCGGAGACAAGATATAGCAGAATTGAGAAGATGGTGTTGGCCTTGATCACCTCAGTTCGGAAGCTGAGACCGTACTTTCAGGTGCATTCTGTGACGGTCCTGACTGACCAACCCATCAAGGCGGTGATCCACCGCCCAGATACATCAGGAGAATGACCAAGTGGGCCGTCGAGCTGAGCGAGCATGATATCCACTTTCAGCCTCGCCCGGCCATCAAAGCTCAGGTGTTAGCCGATTTCCTCCTCGAGTGTACCATCCCGGAGGACGGCTCCACCCCTGACTCCCCGAAGAACCGAAATCTGGTGCCCGGTGGCTCCTCCATGTCGACGGGTCATCTAACGCTCATCGCTCTGGTGCGGGCCTGGTTCTCACCAGTCCGGAGGGGGCGACCTTTGAATATGGCGTCCGCTTCTCCTTCCCGGCCTCCAACAACGAAGCTGAGTATGAAGCCCTGCTGGCCGGTCTCCGAATCGCCCGCAACCTAAAGGTGGAGAAACTTAACGCCTTCACCGACTCCCAGCTGGTGGCAGGTCATGTGCGAGGAGAGTTTGAGGCTCGGGAACCAAACATGATTCGGTATCTTCAAGAGGTGCGGAGCCTACTTCCCCATTTTTCGAGTTTGAGATTATTCAGATTCCTAGATCTGAGAATGCCCGTGCCGACCTACTGTCCCGATTGGCGACCGCGGAGTCAATGGACGCCGAGCAAAAATTCACCTGGAGACCTTGGAGAAACCCAGTATGCGGAAGCCGACCGAATAATGCAAGTTGAGGCCGAACCATCATGGTTCGATCCCATTCTGAAGTACCTCAAAGAAGGGTCGCTTCCACCCGACCGAGAGAAGCTAGAAAGCTAAAGCTGCAGGCCACCCATTATGTACTGATTGACGATCAACTCTACAAACGGTCCTTCTCCATGCCACTGCTCAGATGTCTCCGCCCGTCTGAAGCAGATTATGCTCTCCGTGAAGTACATGAGGGGATTTGCGGCAACCATCTGGGAAGCCGGTCCCTATGTCACAAGGTGCTGCGACAAGGCTACTATTGGCCGACCATGCAGAAGGATGCAGACGACTTGTCCGAGCTTGCGACCCATGCCAAAGGCACTCAAGTATTCAAAGACTCCCCTCCGCCAGCTGGTTCCTATATCCTCCGCTTGGCCCTTTGCCAAGTGGGGGATGAACATCCTCGGCCCGTTCCCGCTTGCCACAGGGCAGTAGAAATTTCTATTTGTCGCCATCGACTACTTCACTAAATAGGTCGAGGCGGAGGCGGTTGCGCAAATAACTGAGGCACGGGCCAAAGATTTTGTATAGAGGTCCATCATCTGCCGTTTCGGCCTCCCGTACACTATAATCACTGATAACGGCAGGCAATTCGACAACCCCAAGTTTCGCTAGTTCTGCGAAGAACACGGAATCCATCACCACCTCACCTTGGTCGGGCATCCGCAAGCCAACGGAGCAGCTGAAGTGACCAACAGGACTCTGCTTCAAGGGATCAAAGCTCGTCTCTCCAGAGCCCAAGGCAGGTGGGTAGATGAGTTACACCACATCCTGTGGGCCTACCGCACCACCCCAAGAGTCCCCACAGGCGAAACCCCATTCCGGATGGCCTTCGGCACAGAGGCTGTCATCCCAATGGAAATAGGTCTCCCTTCGTTGCGAGTAAAAAGTTACTCGGAGGAAGCCAGCGACGAACAGCTCCGTACCAACCTCAACCTGATAGAGGAGGTCATAGAGAAAGCCCGGATCAGAGTGGCTGCCTATCAGCAAAGGGTGGCCCGCTACCACGCCTCCAGAGTCAAAGGGAAAGCTTTCCTACCCGGCGACCTTGTTCTCGGAAAGCATCTGTCTCCAAACCGCTGGAGCAAGGAAAACTGGCACCAAATTGGGAAGGCCCCTACCAAGTAGTGGAGATCGTTGGACCGGGGACTTACAAGCTGCAAGATTTGAGCGAAAAGTCCATCCCCCGAACCTGGAACTCAGACAATCTCCGTAAGTATTATCAATAGGGTATGTCCTTCATAGGCTCACCTCATTCTACCTTATTATACCTTTCTATCGGCACATATTTTCGTAATTTATAACATGAATCATCATACATTATGTTGCCAAAGATTGCGAAAAGAAACAGGTGCTGCTCACCAATCCTCGGCACGATCGAGTTACCTATTTGAACAAGAATTCTCCGAACCTCGGCTGGGCCGAGCAACAAATTCTCCGAACCTCGGCTGGGCCAAGCAACAAATTCTCCGAACCTCGTAGAGCCGAGCAACAAAATCTCCGAACCTCGGCAGGGCCGAGCAACAAATTCTCCGAACCTCGGCAGGGCCGAGCAACAAAATCTCCGAACCTTGGCAGGGCCAAGCAAAAAATCTCCGAACCTCGGCAGGGCCGAGCAACAAATTCTCCGAACCTCGGTAGGGCCAAGCCAAAAATCTCCGACCTTGGCAGGGCCAAGTAAAAAATCTCCGAACCTCGGCTGGGCCGAGCCACAAATTCTCCGAACCTTAGTAGGGCCAAGTAAAAAATCTCCGAACCTCGGCTGGGCCGAGCAACAAATTCTTCGAACCTCGGCTAGGCCGAGCAACAAATTCTTCGAACCTTGGCAGGGCCAAGCAAAAAATCTCCGAACCTCGGCTGGGCCGAGCAACAAATTCTCCGAACCTCGGCTGGGCCGAGCAACAAAATCTCCAAACCTTGGCAGGGCCAAGTACAAAATCTCCGAACCTCGGTTGGGCCGAGCAACAAATTCTCCGAACCTTGGCAGGGCCAAGCAAAAATCTCCGAACCTCGGCTGGGCCGAGCAACAAATCTCTGAACCTCGGCTGGGCCGAGCAACAAAATCTCCGAACCTTGGCAGGGCCAAGTAAAAAATCTGAACCTCGCTGGGCGAGCCACAAATTCTCCGAACCTCGGCTGGGCCGAGCAACAAATTCTCCGAACCTCGGCAGGGCCGAGTAACAAAATCACCGAATCTGGTAGGGCCGAGCGACAAAATCCCCGAGCCTAGACAGGGCTACGATCTCTGAAGCCCCGGCTGAAACCGGAGTGCGCAAACCTTGGCCAAAGCCAAGGGCTATATTCTGCTACTAGAAACCTCGGCTAAAGCCGAGGAACGACCTTAACCGCCGAATCCCTCAGGCCAATCGAACGATATTCCTATGCTTTAGCCACACCCCAAGGCGTCATTTGAAGCAGGGTGACCTCTCGAATACCCTAAAAATAAAAATAAAAACAAAAACCTCCTGATACTCCGAAGAAGTAAAGGATCTCCTTCTAAAGGACCGCCTAGGTCCGTCACTGGTCCAAACAGAGACCAGTGACCCCCCAAGAAAGCTTGGTTCGAATTCGGGCAGCTGGCAAGCCCCGCCTAACCTAAACATCCTTCTAAACTATGTCTTGATCCGGGTGGCCTACGTGCCCTAAACGAAACTCGGTCGTGATCTCCTAAAATTAGCTTAAACTTGGGCGCTGATAAGTCCCAACCAACGTTCGCAAATGCTTTGGAAATAATAGAATGCACAGTATGCCAAATCCCTATATTCATTGATTAGAAAAGAAGAAAGACAACAACAGTAAAAGAAAGAAAAAGAAGCAAAAAGAGCCCTCGCTAAGGCTCACTGTCTTCTCCGGGAGCTGACAAATCCTCCAAGCGCTGGGACAGCTCGGCAACTTGTC
The DNA here is from genome assembly GCA_900491605.1 of Calamus simplicifolius. Classification (NCBI taxonomy): domain Eukaryota; kingdom Viridiplantae; phylum Streptophyta; class Magnoliopsida; order Arecales; family Arecaceae; genus Calamus; species Calamus simplicifolius. The sequence goes on from UESW01004254.1 coordinate 101,699, forward strand.
GGTGGAGAGATGCTATCTCCCCCCGTTGCCGATCCACCACCCGGAAGGGTTGCGACCTCCCTCGTAGAGACAGCGACGTAGTCCTCGACAACCCTCTCGAGCCATTCATGGCTCGCGAAGGCCGATGCCAAGGCCTGGGCATCAACCGTGATAGTAGGGCGGCTCCCCTCTGGACGCATCGAACCATTGATCATTGCGTCCAATCCGCCAGGTGACTGCTCTCCTCCTCGAAAAGCCATGTTGAAAGCTGTTCAAAGATTGAACCGAAGGGATGGCAAGCACCAGCACCCCGCTCGCCCATATTTATACTCTTCAGGCAAGTATCTGATCAGTCGGCTATAAATGCTGACCCGTGAAAATTCGCCGCGTGTCGCCGCTTTGACTGGCGCCTACAGAATCCGAAGGGCCACGCCCCATCCCGAGCAAGATTGGTAAATGTCAATGGACTGTTCGGGAACCTCCCTCCTTCCCTAGAGACGGGGTACTTTTCGATCTGCCGGTCCCTCGCAATAAATGCCCTCGACATTTCCCCAGGCTCTTTTAAACTGGCCGCCTTTTGGAAAATGTGAAGGAGAAAGAGCGTCAGCACCTGACAATAATTCGTTCCCTCAGGAGTAGTCATATCATAAATGGAGGGCGTGACCATGCACCACCCGTTCTGCCTTGACGCTCCTCACCGAACCTCGCAAGGACCTAGTATTATGACTCATGGTGACAACTAAGTCACCCCTCCAAGCTCTAAATCTCCGAACCTTGGCAGGGCCAAGCAACTAATCTCCGAACCTCGGTAGGGCCGAACAACGAAATCTCCGAACCTTGGCAGGGCCAAGCAACCATTCTCCGAACCTCAACAAGGCCGAGTCACAAATATCCGAACTCCAGTAAGATCGAATCATGAATCTTCGAACTTCGGCCAGAGTTGAGGAACATATTTTACCACCAAATAGTCTCTAAACATCCGTCTAGACCCGGGCAGCTTACAAGCCCCGACTAGTTTGGATGGCATGGGATCCTCGTCTAAAAACGAACGAGATGTCCTTATGCCCCATGACCAACAACAACAACTTGGCACAGAAGAAACAAAAATTGAGAAGTAGAACAAAACTTTCTTTATTTCATTGCCACCAAACCGATTACAACCGCCTGAGAGGCATTACAAGAGCATTGAAATGCATAAATAAAGACGAGTACAAAGCTCGGGCAACTGCTCCAAAGCAGTTCTAGGCAACTGTGATGCTCCGGCGTCCGGACCGACAAATCAGACAAACCACGAAACGGTCAGTTCGCCTGGACAGTTGACGAAGCTGACCCTCACGGCCCCCCTCGAATGAACCAAGAGGTCCAAAAGGAGGCATGGCCCATGGATGCTGATTCTGAGGACCCGGCAAACCAGCCAGCTCCCCTAGGGCGGGATGCTGGATCGCAGGCCACCGCCCGACTGAGAAGCACGGGGACCATCAGACCCCCGTTGCTCCCATCTTCTTCTCCCCATGGCAAGGATTCCCCTCAGAGAAGGGATGAGAATCCAGGCCAGCGGAGGAGGGAGGCTCCGTGCGTGCTACGGGGGTATCGATACACTTTCTACCTTGCGCCCCCCTGTAGCGAACCACAAAGGACACACGGGAAGCGCATATGTGCGCTCTCCGTGTGATCTCTGCGGCCCTCCTGTGCGCTCTCCATATGATCTCCGGGGCTCATCCCCTAAGGGCGAGCCACTCTCCAACGGCTCCTTCATCGCCCCAACTATCCGGAGGAGAACGACCTATGAAAGAAAGGTTCGGTCCTCCCACTCGAAACACCATAGAGATGGGCATTGTGGAAACTCCAACAGGGAAGGAAACTTTGAGGATGGCCTAACACGACCCTCTTTCCCTTTTTATAGGCAAAAACAAACCGGGAGCAGCTATCAAAGCCGGAAGCCCCGAGATTCAAAACACCTAAACCATGCCACCACATGGCCTCTCAGGATGAAAGCAGTGCCCCATTGCATGCCAAGCCCATCGCCTGAACCATGACGCATGCAAAGATTTCCTCTGATCCCGAATCATGGTTGTTAAACGCAGAAAATCGTCCGCCGATCCTACGGAAACTGACAGATCCAGAGGATCGTCCTACGAGAACGACATCCTCCAATGGCGGGCAAACGCTTTTATCACACGTCGAAACAACCCGCGTGGGAAAGGACCAACACAATAAAGGCCTCCCGGAAGGCTCTAGAGCAGCTTTTTACTAGCGTCAAAGCCGTATCATCCATTTCGGCAAAACGAAAATTGACTCGCCTGAAAAGAGACAGAACACTGACAAAGCAATTAAGGGGTACAGACGCCATGCGTTCCTCAGTAATGAGCCCTCAGTCTGGTTGCGTAAGGCCTAGGCACCTAACCCCCCCCCGCGGGGCCGAAGCTGTTCCTATACTTCAAAAACCAATCGAAGTATCTGCTCCCAGCTGAGCTACTTTGTCCTTCGGCTCCAGCCGAGCTACTTTGTCCTTCGGTTCCAGCCGAGCTACTTCGTTCTTCGGCTCCAGCCGAGCTACCTTGTCCTTCGGCTCCAGCCGAGTTACTTTGTCCCTCATCCCCGAAAAGGTTATCTCACTCTTCGAATTTGGTTGAATCGCCGTGTCATTCGGCCTAAGCCAAGTTGAATCGTCTCACACCAGGCTACGTTGACGTCCGACCTTTTGTCGAGACAACCCCCACGCCTTGGTCTTTACTAGGATATTCTACAAAAACTCGAGACAAGAAACCATTCAGGGAAAACAAACAAATGAAAAACGGTCAATCTATTTATGATCTCCGGTCAAACTACGAAACAAAAGAAAAGAAAAAAACACATATGGCCCCCCCCCAAAGGGTCAGGACTTGGGATCAACCCCAGCATCTCCAGCGGCCGCATCAGTAAGGGCGTTGCTTGGCTCTCCCTTCTCGAAGGTGCTACAACAGGATACGTCGGCAGTTGCATCAACTCCCAGAATGGCATCGAGGTCGACATCAGATATTTCTCCATATTCGTCCTCCTCGACCCCCGGGGTGTATGCTTCATAATATTCAGTATCTAGGCACGACAGGTCCAGGTCAGGGTAAGCCTGGGCAACCTTGGCCCTCGCCTCATCTTCGCCCAGCTGAAATGCATCGGCGCAGGCCGCCCTACATTCGTCGGTGAACTCGGTGGATTTCTTGTACTCCTCCACCGCCGAAGAGGCCCGCACATTTGCCTCGGCTAGTTGCTTCTCCAGTTCGGAGATCCTTCAGTGCCTCAAGGCCGCCTCCTCTCCGAACGCCTCCAACCGTCTCTGGAACTCCTGCCTCATCTTATGCATCTGCAGGCAAAAAGGCCGAGTAAAGCGAAAATCGAAAGGTCAAAACGAATGGACCCAATAGAGCCATACTGATTCTCCCGCCATGCTAACTCCCCCTCCAACACGTGAACCCTGTTGAGAGCCCTAGACCTAGCCGACTGGCTCTAGCGAAGGCTCTCTTTTAGCTCGTCCACCTAGGTCTGGGTATCTCCAACTTCCTGACGAGCAAAGTCGACCTCATCTGATAGTCGGGCAACACGTTCGTCCGACCACTTCAGCCGATCCTGTGTATCGGCAAGCTCCTTGCTTAGGCGGTAAGGTGGTCCTGCTGCGCCGGCATTTGCGCTCTTCCTCCTCGAGCTTTTTACTCAAGTCGACCTTATCCTCAGCGTGGCTAGCTTTCAGCTGGTCCCACCTCTTATCAAAGAATAGCTGCATGGACTTAACCTTGCCTTCATGCTCCGCCCTGGCCTGAGCAAGCTCCAGGTTAGCCTTCTCGGATTTCTCACGGAAGCCTTGAAGCTCGCCAATTTGAACGGTAAGTTGGGAGGCTCTCTCCCTCTCAACCGCAAGGATCCTGTTGGCCTCCCCAAGCTCCCGCTGGAGCTCACCAACCTGTGCAGCAAGTCGGGAGGCTCTCTCCCTCTCAACTGCAAGAATCCTGCGAGCCTCCCTGAGCTCCCTTTGAAAGGTCACCAGGGCTCGAGAGAGTTTCTCAGTCGACTCCGCCCTCTCCTTGAAGAGATTGGCCTCATAGCGGGCCCGGGCCCAAGCTCCAACCGCCAGATGCAAGCACCATTTCAATGCCCTCATGATCAGGGCGCTCTGCGAAAAAAGCATAACACGCATAAAAGACAGTCGAACTAACTAACCAAAGATCCGACTTCTGTGCGATAACTTACCCGAGATGTGTAGTCTGTGGAGATCCTTGTAAGAGCAAGGTCATCAATCTCGGGGAGAAGGAAAGCCTCGTTTGGCACCCAACACGATGGAAGGCCACCTCGACAAGGTCTTCCGGGTGACCCCTCCAATTGAAGGACTCTCCTCTCCTTGGAACGCAGACCGTATCAAAGCGGAGAACCTGGCGCTTACTTCCGGGTCGCGCGAATGAAAGTACGCCCCCAGGGAGCCATCCAGAACTCCCGCGACCCATGAGCTTCTTGACAGCCCAGCTTCCGTTGCCAGGGCCCTCGCTTGGGAAGCCTCGGACGTTTCGGCTCCAACAAGAAAAGCCCCTGCCGAAGCATCCCCTTTGCTCGCCGGCTCCCCTCCTTCTTCTCCCTCTTCTTCTTCCTCTTCCTCTCCTTCTGCTCCCGTCTCCTCAGAGATTTCTCTGTCCGCGACAGGCCCTTCAGGAACTTCTGCTCCCTCCGGAGCCCCCTATTCCTCGGCGGGAGGCACTTCACCAGAGAGCCCCCCGTGGACTTCGGTCGTCGGTTCGGCGGGTTCGGCCATCTCCTCATCGCCCGTTGGCTCCCCTATCGACGGCCCAGGCCGATCCCCAGCAGCCGCAACCTCTTCCCCTACCTCGATGGAAGCGAAGGCTGCCCCCACTTCCTCCTATGACCTCGCCGAGCCACTGGCCTCCAGTGAGGGAGACCGAGCCGCCTCGCCTGCGGGAGCCCCCAGGCCAACCGGCGTTTCCCCTTCGCCATCATCAGACAAAACGACGACGGGGGGGGGGGGGGGGGGGGGGGGGGGGCGGAGGAAACCTCAGCAGCCTCCTCCGAAACCCCCGCGACTTCCCGATCTTCACGCCTGGACAGATCCTCCTCCACCGCCGAAAGATCGGGCTCCGCTAGAACCCTGGCAGCTTCATCCTGCGGCGATGAAGAGCGCCGACTGTCACCGTCTCTCCCGATCCCCCTGGAGCGGGAACCAGAGGGACGATGCCTCTTCTCGGACCGATGCTTGCTGCTAGAGCCGGATCTCCTGCAGCGCTTTTCCAGCTCCTCCCTCATCTGGTCTGCAAACGCCGACTTTTTGGCTGTAGGAACAACACGATTTGCCCGTTAGTTCACACAGAAATCAAAGATGAAGCCACACTAAATTATCAGCTACGGAGTAATACTCACCGCGAGGATCGACTGGGCTTAATCCGGCCGCAAAAAGAGCATCCTCCGATAAGAGAACGCTGGCTGGGAGTGCCTGACTGCTGCACAGCACAACCAAATCCCTCTTCTCCGAATCGGTTAATTTCGGGTGTGCTTTCGGATCCTTCACGTACTGCCCCTACACCCGAGGGAAATCCGAACCAATGTTCCCCCTGACTATGAGGAACCGTGTCTTCCACTCCTTTATCGATGATGGGTTGTCCGATACCATCTTGAAAGATCTCCGGGGACCGATGTAAGGCCATTCTGAGGCCCTCCCGGAGACCAGATTGAAACACACCCTGAATAGTGAGAGGGTCACTGTCACCCCGAGGCGCTTGCACAACGAGATAAACCCGATGAGGTTGCGCCAACTGTTGGGGGCTACCATGGTGAAACATATGTTGTAGAACTTCATCACCTCCCGCACCAACGGATGAAGGGGGAACCAGAGGCCTGCCCTCAAGCTCTCCTCGTAGCAGAACGTTCCATCCTCTAAACTGGATGTCACTCTATCCTCAGCCGTCGGGACCAACAAGACGACGTCCTGGGGGATCTTGTACAAGCGTGCATCCGTTCCAGATTAGCCAGGGTCACCTCCGAAGTCTAGTCGCTTGGGCTCACCATGTCTTCGATCGCAAGAGACGATGAGCAGAATCGCAGCGAAAGCAAGAAGATGAAGTTTTTCAAAGAAGAACGAAAGGGGCTCTACAAATAAAGATAGCGCCACCACGACTCCCTTTTTGCCAATCGAAACCGCCTCAGGGTGAGGATGGGGCATCCTAACCTAGGCGTCCGGAACTGTCGCTACGGGCACCGTGAAAGTCGGGATTTTCCACGTGGCATTTTTCCAGCCGTTACCTTCACCCCTAAGGAATGACGGATCCGCCTCGGAAAGGCAAGATGGCCCCACGGCATTAATTAAGGGCATCATTGCAAAGGCAATCAAATACGCATCCCCAAATGCGGATCACGCCACCTAAGCCTATACTCCCTACTTCCGAACCTGCGCTTCGAACTAGGGAGTGGGGGCATGTGTTGGGGGGTAGAATCGTCATTGCATTGATAATCGTGCAAGAGGGGTAAGACCGACCCCATCCCTCCGCCCGCTACGATATGCCCCCGAGGAATAAGCTAAGCCAATGTGGTCTGTCGGGTCATGCGACCCCCCAAGCTTCCTGTAGCTCATTTTCTCCGAACCTCCCATGGTTTGACTTCCCCGAGCTTCCATAGCTTGGCTCTCCCGAGCTTCCTGTAGCTCGTTTTCCCCGAACCTCCCATGGTTCGACTTCCCCGAGCTTCCTATAGCTCGTTTTCCCCGAACCTCTCATGGTTCGACTTCCCCGAGCTTCCATAGCTCGGCTCTTCCGAGCTTCCTGTAGCTCGTTTTCCCCGAACCTCTCATGGTTCGACTTCCCCGAGCTTCCATAGCTCGGCTTTCCCCGAGCTTCCTGTAGCTCGTTCTCCTTGAACCTCCCATGGTTCGACTTCCCCGAGCTTCCATAGCTTGGCTTTCCCCGAGCTTCCTGTAGCTCATCTTCCCCGAGCTTCCATAGCTCGGCTTTCTCCGGGCTTCCATAGCTCGGCTCCTCCGAGCCTCCTGTAGCTCGTTCTCCCTGAACCTCCCATGGTTCGGCTTTCCCCGAGCCTCCCATGGTTCAGCTTTCTCCGGGCTTCTGTAGCTCGACTTTTCCGAGCCTCCCATGGCTCGTTTTTCCCGAACTACCTGTAGCTCGACCTCACTGAACGATCCATGATCCGATACTCACCCCCGCGGAACCTGGCGCAGGAGAGCCTAGACCTATTGTAACAGCATCCCAGGCAAGGAATTATGTTGAAGAGTGGTCTAGAACCTAATACGGCTACCTGGGACCTATGCACCTACCAGATCTCAAGCCATCAAGGAGCTCTCCTGGCCGTCGATCCCTTAACGAACAAGATACGGATCCCACCGGCCCCACAATGGCCTGATTCGATTACTCTCCGTATCCTAACAACTTTCGAACCTTCAAGAAGGCGCTCAAGATCCAGGTGACAGCCTATAAATACGGCAATCCCAGATTCTCTCAGGTATGCGCTCGCTGCCCCTGGCTCACTCTCACTCTCTCTTACTCTCCCCCGCTGCTCGTCGGCGCTCCCTTTAGAGCTCCCGATCGGCCGCCCCTGGAGAGACTCCCCGGAGAGATCCACCTCCCCATTTTCTGTTGATCATCGATCCCCCCACTGACTTGAGCGTCGGAGGGTCTTCCGCGGAGGGCCACCCCCAACGCCTCTCGCGCGAGGACTTCTGTGCAGGTCCGCCCAGGAGGAAGTCCAGACCAGGAGATCAACCGCGCCCGAGTCGGAGGACGGATCCCGGCGGCAACAGATTGGCGCTAGAGGAAGGGGATGCCCCGGCCGATACTCCCAGATTTTCTCAGGTATGCGCTCATTGCCCCTGGCTCACTCTCACTCTCTCTCTCACTCTTCCCCGCTGCTCGTCGGCGCTCTCTTTAGAGCTCCCGATCGGTCGCTCCTGGAGAGACTCCCCGGAAAGATTCACCTCTTCACTTTTTGTTGATCACCGATTCCTCCACTGACTTGAGTGTCGGAAGGTCTTCCGCGGAGGGTCATCCTCAACGCCTCTCGCGCGAGGACTTCTATGCAGGTCCGCCTCAGGAGATCGATCGCGCCCGAGTTGGAGGACGGATCCCTGTGGCAACAAGCATCTATAAACTACAGCTCAACGACTGAAGGACCAAGTTAATTTGAATCGAGATCCTTATTGATTGCTAAGGGGAGAAAATAAAAAGAAAAGAAAAAAAGAGTTCTTAAAAAAAAAAAAAATCTGAGGAAACTACTTTGCAATGTACACTTTCAATCCTCTCGTTTTCTTTTTTTGGTTAAAAAAATCTAAGCATAAGAACATAAAAAATTTTGGATCAAGCATCACACAGAGAATAAACAGCAACGTATATATGGCAAAGCAACCTAAACGCATGCATTTCCTTTCTTTCCTCTTGGTTACATGGGAAAAATATTGATCAGTTCTAGGCCCGAGCGAGGGCATAGAATCCCGAGACCAATATCTGAAACGATTAGCGCTTGTGCTACTACAATTTCTTTTATTTTAAAATTTCATCTTCTCCTGGGCAACTGGAAGGTCTTCTTCAAGAAGCGGTTGGCCACGTCGTCGTTACGGTGGCACAGCACCCTTAGCACCGTGTTCGGATCCGAGCGGTTCCATTTCCTAGTGGTCGGCGGCGGCATCGGCATCCTATGCCCTCCTCCTCCACCCTCCACCCCCGCTTTGCATGCTATCGTGCTAAAATCCTCCACCAGTTGCTCCGTCGGTAGCCCCATCAGTGCTAACACCGCCTCCACCGGTGCCGCCTCCTTCTCCATCACCTCCTCTGCCACCAGCCCCTCTCCCGACGAGCAAAACACCCGCTTTAAGTTTCCAAAGTCCTCCACCACCATCTCGTAGTCCGCCCTCGTAAACGCCCGACCTGTCCCGCCAGCTAATAGAACAGTCAAGAAACACTCGAAGGAGACCTTCATGACCTCTCGCACCGCTCCCGGCTGGGCCCGGTCGGTGAGCACGGCCGCGAGGAGGCTGAGGTTTTGTTTCAGCGCTTGGATGGTGGGCTGGATGCGGGAGCTGGCAACGGAGTGGAGGTAGAGGGAGTTGGAGAAGGAGCCGGCGGAATCGGCGAAGATGAGGCGATAGGCGGCGATCTCGGAGACTTGGAGGATGGCGGCATGGATGGCGCTGCGGGCAAGGTCAAAGTGGGTGTGGGCCACCATTCGGCGGCGGCGGCACTGAAGATTGCCGAGAGGAGTTCGGCGGGGGGAGGGGGAGTGTCCGGTTCGGGAGAAGAAGGAGAGGGACTTGTCGATGGAGTGGAGAAGGGCAAGGATGTAGTGGAGGGTATTGAGGCGGACGTAGAGACGCTGGGTGCCGCGGCTCGTGGAGGAGCGGGGCTTGTTGGGATGGTCGCTGCTGCCACCGCCACCGCCACCGCCAACGGGCTTGACGGGAGTGGTGCAGGGTTGCATGCCGGCTTGGCAGGGGACGGCGGCCTTCTTCCAGAACTGGAGGAGCATGGAGTCCTGGTTGCATCGCGTCAGCGGAGGCAGCGCCGGGACGTAGGTTTGCTTTGTGCCTGCAACATGTCCATGCCCAATTAGAATATATATATACTTTCATCCAACATTAATAATGGATCCAAATACACTTTGATTCATTCATATCGTCAGGCAAGAACAGACTATATCAACTTCGCATGAAGAAGTACACCTTGGCTCTACAGGAGCCAATTAATGGCAAAAGTATATATAAACCGGAAAGCTGAAGTCCTGGTGCATGCAAGCTTTGTGCCGTTACGTATTTGCAAAGTTCATGGAACTCTGATTGTGCTTTCGCACCGAAGAATAATGAAGATCAGGTAAAGACCTTTTCAGCACCATTAATCGAGTTTGCCACATATTTCTAGCTATATGTAGTCCGCTTATATATATACTCGGGTATGAAGCTACATCGATCTCAAGATAGCTAGTTCAAAAGAGATAATAAAAAAAATCAAAGTAGAAGAAATTTATCCTTAATCTAGGTGTTGAGAAGAGAAATATTTGGATTCATCCCAAGGGTTTTCATGGAGGAGGGGTTGATGGTGATGAGTTTTGATGGATTTCATCGGGATGGAAGCATCAATGTACAAGTAAAGGAATAAGAATAATGACTTGCATTCCATTATTTTTATATAAGCATATAGTTATTAATTTAGAAACATCACTATTCTGTAGTGAAGAGATAGAAAAAATAATAAAATAGTATATATTCTATTATTTTTATACAAAAGTATAGTTATTTATACATATATTTTTATACTTCAGTGAAGAAATATAAAAATAAAATAGAAAAACGTGGCTTATATTCTATTATTTTTATGACTCAGACAATGCGAAAAGTATTGAAATCTTGGAAATTAAATATTTCGGATTCATTAGACGTTTGTTTCTCATTAGTAAAAAACAGGCTATCAAAGATTGTCCATACAGAAGAACATTTAGCTAGCGTTTCTTCGCGCAACCTAAACCGTTCTTATAAGCTATGCACCATCCAGAAATTTATTGTGACAGCTCAATTGGAGCGATCATCACTTACCACATGAAGCAACAACTGAAGTGTACTCTTGAACCAGGGATTCCAAGCCATCTGCAAGGACTTGGACCAATTCATCGCGTGCCCCAACTTGGATCTCGAAGAACTCATCCGCTGTCACCTTCGCCAGCTTCATCAAATCAACCGCAGACTGTGCATATGGCTCTGTTTTGGACTTTGGGTTCCAATTCTATAAACCACCACCGAGATCATCAGAGTAAATTAGTCAGTCTCAAATGCTATCCAAAATCCTGAAGGGTTCCCATGAACACCACTGATTCATGTAGACTAATTACCTCGTTGTCTTTAGCTCTGCTAACACATTGCCTCCCCATCTTCAACCTCTCATCTATCCAAGTTCTCATAAGATTCAGGATAATGGTAACCACTTCATAAGAAGCCATCTCCTTGACAATCCCCTTCCCACCATCTTCGCACTCTGCAGCATCCTCAACGACCATCTGAACCAACAAATTTTCTAGTTTTGTGGCGGTCTGAAGAACCCGAACCAACTCATTGGTCAGGCTAGCGATCTTTGAAACGTACTCCTTCAGCACGATGCTAAAGCAGCTGTGGAGGGTCACCAGTGCAACGGCGGTTGGAACTGGGTGCCACTTTTTCAGTATTGGGCTGTAGCTCTCTGTCTCCACCATGGCCAGGTTCTCAGTATCTCTGATAAGCTGCATCAGAATCTCAGTTGGATCCTCTTCTACTACGACAACCATGCTGTCGACTCTGCCATTCCCATTCTCAAATATCTGCCATCACAAATTAACAAACATTATGACATTCACACTGAAACCGACAACAAAGGACTCTCATTCTCATGGGATCAGCAATACCCTAAAATTGATCTGCTTCCCATGTAAAAATATCATGCAAATTGTGCACGTCTACTGTGTTACTCCAAGATTCATGGCTATACAGTGTTGATGAGTGAAGCATGATATCACTAACGAACAAGCATGAAAAACTTGATAAGATATTGAGTCTGCTTGCCATATTCTGCACCAGAGTTTCCTTCTAAAAAGTAATGCTATCCAGAGCTTTAGGTTTAGGCACTGCTCAGAATTCAATGTATTCAACAAAGATAACAAGAGGGGAAGCGGTAGTGACCTCATCAAATTATTTATCATTACTTAGAAGCTATATAATCCCAGGACTACTCACCCTAGTAAAAGCATTCTTGACAGAAGACCTGATGTAGCGATCAACGCGATTTCCTGCGAATGAGTTGTTGGGAGTTTTGTTGCGACGCTCGACCAGCATCGGTGAATTCCCATTGCTCGAAATATCCTCTGTTCTTATCTTTGCCGTCGAGAGAGCCAGACATAGAACATTCTCCATCATGCCCACAGCACCATCCTCAAATCCTTGGTGATAGTCCAAAAGCTTCCTCTCTGACCATCCCTGCATGGAAGCCAATGTGGCCGACAGGACCCTGACATAGCCAGGCTCCCGATCATGGCTCTTCGCATCACTGGCCACCTCGACCAGCATCGCCAATGCCGCAGTTATCAAGTCAGGTTCGACTTGGCCGGTCATGACATACTGCTCGAAGAGGACCCAAGTGAAGCACACGTTGTGGATCATCCTATTGATCCCCAGGGTGGGCCACGTCTTCTTCATCAGCTCGACGAGCTCATCGACTTCATCCAAGACCACGGTTTCATCCCGCAGATCGAAGATGGTCCGAAGGAGGCAGAGATATATGTGAATGTTGAGGGGGTAGCCATCAGCCCAATGGCACGCGCACGCTTGCGTGGGGGAATTGTTTGGATTTTTGCGTCCAGCTAAGGTGCCGACGCAGTTGTTCAAGGCTCGCATGGCCTCGGAGTTCTTGCTCGTGTCAATAGGCCTGACCTCACTCGATCGGACGATCGCGCGGAGACGGACCGCTGCGGCATTCTTTGGGTCCACGGGGACCGAGGGGTGCGAGAGGAGGCCTGCTTCCAAGATCTTGAGCTGCCGACGCTGCCACTGGTGGTATTCATGCGCATCATTGAATTCAGAGGGTTTTAGATGGCGGAGGAGCTCCAGAGGGAGAACAATCGTCTCGACTCCTCTGTTCATCTGATCAAAGAAAACAGAAAAAATAAGAAGCAAAGTTTTTCCACATTAATCTCGAAAATCCAATCTTTCTTTTTCCACATTAATCTCGATTTTGTTCAGCATCAAAATCCAATCTTTCTTTTTCCTCTTTTTTAATGCTAGAAAGAGAGATCGACCGACCTGACCGACGAGGCTTCGCGTCAGGGTCTTGCGGAGGCGATTGTCGCTTTGCTCGGTGACGCCCATTTGCTGGCGCATGATCTCGGCCGAGGTCATGGGACGCTTGAACTTGACCGGGGAGGCGGTCCCTCCTCCTCCTCCGCCTGCCATCGGCGAGCCCATCTGGGTCATGACCCTCGCTCGCCTCGTCCTGAGCCCCAGCGAGCGCTTGATCCGGCCATTGGCCACCATCTGGGTCCCTCCTCCACCAGGCGCTGCCTTGGACGACGCCGTCGCCCCCTCGCCGGCCGGCGAGAGGTTGAGGGCGGAGCGGCCAGAAAAGCCAGGGGCGGAGCGGCCGGAGGTGAAGAATATCTCGTAGGTGATCTCGCGGAGCTCGTCGCGGTCGATGGCATCGAGCCCCCCGAAGGGCCAGTCGAGCTCGCATCCGTCGGCCTCCGGGCGCACCTCCCCGAAGGACGCCAAGGAGAGAAGGCGGCAGCCCATCAGGGGGAATTACAGCAGCGCCGGCGGTCGCTCAGCGCCCCTGCGTGGTGGTGGAGCGGTGGGACCCGATTTGGCCGTCGAGCGCGCCCGCGTGGATGGAGGGGGAAGGGAGGGTTGGAGGTGACGGGTGGGACCCATTCTCTATAATCCTATTCCTACCGCATAGAGATTGAGCGTTGGGGGTGAGGAGAGAGAAGAGAAGCCTCTTCCTCGCTGGGTTGGGTTGCTGGGCGGGACGATGAGTTGGAACACTGGCTTGGGACGGTTGATGCCTCGGATAGTGGGGCTGCCGCTCTTGTTGGGCCAGTTTGGGACATCATCCAAGAGAAGGGTCTTAGTGGGGATCCGTCTAAATTTCCGCAGGGTCGGGCCCAAAAAGAATCATAAACAAATAAAATAAAAGAAAAATCCAAATAGGGGCGTTCATAACGAACCAGGTCCAGCTTCGGTTCCACAATCAGTCATCACCAAACAATTAGGATAGCTAGCCTGTCTAATTCAAATGGTAGCCGAGGATGCCTTCTGCTCATCAAGATCGAGAACATATGCACGTCTCATTTTCTGTTTTTGAAAAAACACGTTGCTCACAATTATGTGGATTAAAAATGCCTTCATTTTGTGCGGGCGAGGCACGCAGTTTGCGCATAGGAGTTTGGTCCCCTAAAATAAGCCAACCATGCATTTTCTTTCAAAAAGGATACATTCGCATTGTGTGCCGTGATAAAAAAAAAAAAGAAAGGTGACTTGAGCGTTAAGAATACGAAGAATCTGAACTTTTTTTTTTTTCTTCTTGCTAAGTGGGCTTAGGAAGTTATCAGTGGTTCTGAGGCTAGCTGAAATGCTGTATTACTCCAAGAGAAAATTAGGAATAAAAATGATGGGGCTGGTAGTGCCATATAAGCATTAACGGCATAGCTAATTGTCGATGAAGGATCAAACAAAACGGCTCCACTTTTCGATGGCTCCGCTTCTTTTAGGCAGTCCTCGGCGGTCTTGTTTCTTCAAGATGGCCCTTGGTGGTTTCATTTCTCTAAGACGGCTTCGACGGCCCCTGCAACTCTCCCAGATGGTCCTCGACGGCCCCGTCTTTTCAAGGCGGTCCTCGACGGCCCCGCTTCTCCAAGATAGCCTCGGCGGCCCCAACGACTCTCCAAGGTAGCCCTTGGCGGCCCGCCCTTTCTAAAATGCTCACAGATTCTCCACGTAAGCCGAGCATACCATCCATCTGACCCATGCGCCTGATGAGACTAAGCCCACCAATTACCTGACCCACGCGCCCGATGGGACTAGGCCCACCAACCATCTGACCCATGCATCCGATGGAATCAGACCCACCAACTACCTGACCCACGCGCCCAATGGGACCAGGCCCACCAACCGCCTCCAAATTCATATAATCATTATGAGTTTAGCGGACATTCTTCTCCACGGAATCCCACGTGGCTGATCCCCAGACGGAAATCAAGGGTCTTTAAAAGGGTAAGAGGGATCATGAGCAAGGTAAGATACTTAACACACTAAAAACACTCAAAGAACGTCCCCAACTCTGAGCCCTACTCTTGCGAGCTTTCTCAAGCTTACGACTATGGCCTCGGTCATTAACTTGCCCATCGAAGGGTCCCAGCCAGAGCAACCTCCGGTTCTGGGACTTTTTGCAGGTCTCTCTTCGAGGGATAGCTTCATCAACAATTTCACGAAGCCCTCATACGTTGGTTACTAGTGATCGGGCGTCATCAGATTGGTGCATCAGGAAGGGGGCAAAGGAGCATAGCTCTGTAACATCCAACTACAAGCCTTCTTTTCCTTTACAGCGACAATGGTAATGACACATGCTCGAGAGGCCTCCATCAGTCATGCTGGGGGCACCTTCAACAGGCAGAGTGGTAGGAGATTAACCCTTCCGTTGCTAATCCTTCGGCCACTCCTGCGCCACTAGCTACGGCCATCCAGACTGATCAATTGGCTGCACTCACTCGATAAGTCCAGACTCTGACTGCGATGGTTCATGGGCTGCAGGAGCAACAGTCTGTGGCCACCCAACATCAGCCCAGGCCTCCTACACCATCGGCGACAAACGCACCAGCTAGCCAACAGTCTTTTCGGGGGAGACCTCCCCAATGAGAGACTCATCGCTGTCGTACCTTTCCTAGAGGACACCGCCAGGAGACACTCAAGAGGTCACGCTCCCCCGTTCATAGCTCAGGCAACTCCTCCCCGGAGCGATGGTACCGGGAAGAGCCCAAGTGAAGGCACCATTACCCGCTGATCATTGTCGTTGGCGGTAAAAAATAAAACATACTCACTACTATAGCTAGTGGTGAATCGGGATTGTATCCTCGGGGATCAAGGGCAATTATTTCACGAAAGAGAAAAAGAAAATTTATCTATAAAGAATTATATTAAGAATAGCGGTTATTAAAAGATAACAATTAATTAATTAACGAAATTCAAATAGCAGGAGAAGCAATCCAGGAATCCGAATCCATCATGCAAACATGTTTTATCTTATTTTTTTAATGTTGCAATAGTAATAATTTTTATAAATTTAAAATTAAAATAATTTATCTCTTATCAAGCACGGACCGTATCAGGAGATTACGGTACGTCCGTTTAGAGTATAAACTATCTAATAATTGCAAGGTTAAGGGTCTAATCTATCATACTACGATCTGTCTCTCTTAGGCACGTACCGTATCCTGAGATCACGGTACGTCGATAGAGGGTACAGTCCGTGTATGCCAGACCAAAACCTCAATCAGAAAAATAACTTAAAAGATATAATAAAGAAGAGCATAATTTTATTGCATAAAAATTAAGAACAAAAAGAAAGATAAAACCTGATTACAGGCTTCATCATCATCCCAAGTTGAAGGAATTTAGCCACGCATTGCTGCTGCCAGCATTCCCTTCATAATTTTTCTCTCCTAAGCCTAAATACAATAATCTAAATAAAAGAAGAATAAAAAGAGCCCTAACTACTGCCTGAGGTCCTTCTTTTATAGAGCTCATCTAGGGTTTCCTTCTAATCAAAGTTAGAGTCAATCGGACGCTCAAGATCATTAAGATATTGTGAGAAAATTTCTCAGCCATCCGTTCAACATCACCTGCCTTAGTTTGCACTGGGAATTATGCGAAATCATCTTTTTCTTCCTTTTTGGGTAAACCAAATCCTGATTTGAGTGTCATCTGCATCATTGGACTCCAAAAATTAAGCTCTTTCTCTTTTCTGTAAACATCCATAAAAAGTATTAATTCTTAATAAATTCAAAGTAATTAATATTTATTTTAATAGTTAAATTGGGATAATAAATAGACTTATCACACCCCCAACTTAATCATTACTAGTCCCTTAGCAATGTAATTAAAATAAAACCATGCGTCACTAAAATTCTCTTTTGCAAAATTAAATCTAGGCTTAAGGTTGAAAGAAGATAGCCAGTATCACTAACTATGTCAGCTCCCCCTCCTCTCTGGGGCTACCGACAGCACACCTGCACACTTGTGGTAATCGGATAGAGTTTTACTAGTCTTTATGTAGCGCTCCATAAAGAGCTAGAGAACCCCAACTAATTATCATAAGTGGCAGACACACGAAAACACATCCTGTTAAAAACTTTTCATTTTCATCTCAATTATATACACAAATCACTCAATCAACACTAAGCATCAACCTGCTCAGATAATATTTTTCATGACATTCCTCAGGCAGTTTACAAGATCACATTCACAATCGACATCAAAATCCTAAGTGCACACATCATGCTCATAATTTTCTCCAAAACATAAGTCTCGTATTCATATCCAAAAAGGTCTAAAACATCATTACATCTCACTGTACACATACACATATAATACAAATATCAAACCACACTCTCTCAATATACAAGGCTAGCATTTATACACTCTTGCATCCAAGCAAGCTTCACCAGCTAAGGGTCTGTCCTGCTTATCTTGTGATCCTGGCAGAAATACTCACTGATCTGAAAGAACATTTAAATCATAGAGGGATGAGACCTAAGTCCCAGTGACTGGATAACCATCTAACTATGGAGAAATAGAGAACCATAACCTCTTAATTTCAATCGTATGCTGAACTATTTAGCTTGTACAACTCAAAGTACATTTTTAACATGATATCAGATAAAATAAAATGTAGCTTATTCTTCAAATAACATATCAGTACTGAAATACTCTATAATAACTTTTCACTGAAAGATAACTCATTAAGATAAAAATCCATGCATTACAATATGAAAATATGCATTCTTTATCTACAACCCAGACTCCCATCGGATCTGCTTGCCCACTGGCATCTCAAGTAAGCTCTCCCTCTCGGGATAACTATTTGGCCCATTGGCCCTTTTTATATCACAACATATGCTTTTAGATCTCATGATGCTGGGCTGTGTGTGTAATGCCTCTGAGGTACCACCCTACAGTCGCCCTTCCGTAGGTGTACTCTCATCGGGTGCGTGACTAGCAACAGGATCCCCGCACAAATAGCACCCCTTACCCGTGCGGTTCACCTGGCAAAGTGCTTTGTTCCTTAACCCTGGAACCTCGGGTTTTCTCTCTGCCCCCACGGGCTATATATAGTAATCAGCTCCACTGAGCTATGATTCATGCCCCCACGGGCTGCTCACAACCAGCCCCACTGGCCTGGTTAAGCGTGCACTCACCCCTGATTCTGGGGTTCATCGTACGATCTGTTCGCAAGGAGGTGCCGGCTCGATAGTAGTGTGCAATGCTCATGCTACAGTACAGTCTAAAGGGTGATCAGCCCCCTAGCTGCCTGATGCTCAGTATGATACATACATCATTTGTAAAGCTTTATCATGCAAATATGCCATGTATACATTAAAAATCCCTCATCGAAACTCATGCTTATGTGAAACTCATGCTTATGTGCTTTCATGCTCAAAACTCATTTATCAGAATATCATATACTAGGTTCTCATTTCTCATATTTAAAACATACATAATACTCTGCTAAACATAACATACCATAACTAGGTATTAATCTCATTATACTAGCTCAAATTAACTTCTCATTGCTAGATGAGAAACCCACTCACCTTAGTAGGTTACTCCTCGACTGGTACTCAACTCTGGTATTCGGCTCCCTGGAATAACCCTCTTGACCTACGTCAACATACAGATACGATAGCTATTAGGATTACCTCCACACGAGGTTTTCCCACGAACCATGCATGCATACATGATCTATCCTCTAATATCTCATTATTTTCTTCCACCCTTTCTCTACTCAAGATTACTTCTACTATTACCTCAAAATACAATAATCTAAGAAAATCTAAAGTCATACAAGATCTAGGGAAGCTATAGCTTACCTGGAGTCGAGCACAAACCCCAAGCTTCCCTTTCCCTTTCTCTTTCTTCCTCCTTCTTCTTCCTCTTCCTCTCTTTTCTCCTCTTCTTTCTTTCTTTCTTTCTTTCTTTTCTCTGGCTGAACCCACGTTTCCCTTTTTCTCTAATGACTTGGGGACCAAGTCATTGGAAACTTAAGGGTTAAGGCATGCCAAATTCCCTTTTGCCCTCAAACACTCTTAACGCACGCTTTTTGGAAAACACGTGGCTCACTTATAACCATGATATTTTGCCCTTAGATTTTCTTTCCCAAGTTGCCCTTAACACAATTAGCAATTGACATCGGAGCCTTTTCCATTTTGCCCCTGATATAGCATTTTTTTAATCGATTTATAGCCCAGATTATCATTTTTTACTTAAATCGATACTTTTATGTAACATTTCTAAGAAAAGACTTTACCAGCTTGAAGAACTCGATTTTAGAAATCCAACGGTTCAAACGGCATCCAAATCGGACTTGAAACGGATTAAATATGAAATTCTCAAGATTTAACTCAGAAAAACCTGCCGTCTTGGAGTCGGCTCCACAGAGTCGGCTCCAGGGGTCGACTCCAGAAAAGTAGGGTCGACTCCTCAGGGGTCGACTCCAGCTCTGCAGGGTCGACTCCAAAGCGTGCCGAAAGTTTAAAACCGTGCCAGAGTCGACTCCACTCCAATTAGGTCGACTCCAACCACTAAAAACATCATTTTAGGATAAAACTCAAACTAAACTTGATTTTTCTTGTGATTTAAACCCATTAAAACTTAAGTCTCTCAATTTCTTAAATCAAACTCATTAACATTCAGAAATATACTTATTTACTCCAAAATTTCTTCTCTTTACATTTATCAAAAGGCCAACACACCCACATTTCACTGAAACTTTCTGACTTTCATTTCAAATGAAAATGCCATAAATTACAAGGTTTTCAGGATGTTACAATTCTCCCCCTCTTAAGAAATTTCGTCCTCGAAATTTAGCTAGATATATTTTCAAATAGATGGGGGTACTTCAATCTCATCTCATCCTCTCGCTCCCATGTAGCCTCCTCTTTTTGATGATTTAACCATTGCACCTTAACTAATGGAATTCTTTTACTGCGGAGCTGCTTAATCTCCCTACTCAAGATCTTCACTGGTTCTGTTGCAAATGATAAATCCCCCTGTAACTCTATAGTCTCAGACTGAATCACATGAGAGGAATCCGGCACATACCTCCTAAGCATTGATACATGAAATACATTATGAATCTGAGATAACTCTGGAGGTAAAGCCAATCTATAAGCTAGTGTCCCAACTCTTTCCAGAATTTCATAGGGTCCAATATACCTGGGACTCAACTTGCCTTTCTTTCCAAATCTCATAATACCTCGCCAAGGAGATACCTTCAGAAAGACTCTATCTCCAACCTCAAACTTTACCTCTCTATGCTTTTTATCTGCATAGCTCTTCTGTCTATCCTGGGCTGCCTTTAATTTAGCTCTTATAATTTTAACTTGATCTGCTGTAAGCTGCACTAACTCAGGGCCTAACAGCCTTCTCTCTCCCTCCTCATCCCAACACACTGGAGTTCTACATTTTCTCCCATACAAGGCCTCATATGGTGCCATATCAATGCTAGAATGGTAGCTGTTATTGTAAGCAAACTCTATTAAAGGTAGATGATCATCCCAGCTACCAGAAAATTCCATGACACAAGCTCTCAGCATATCCTCCAGTGTCTGGATGGTTCTTTCTGACTGACCATCGGTTTGGGGATGAAATGCTGTACTGAACCTCAATTTAGTCCCCAAAGCTTTCTGTAATTCTGCCCAAAATTGAGATGTGAACCTTGGATCCTATCTGATACTATCGATACTGGCACACCATGCCTACTCACAATTTCATGCACATATAATTCTGCTAATCTATCCAAGGTAAAGACAATCTTAATAGGCAGAAAATGAGCAGACTTAGTCAATCTATCAACTATCACCCATATAGCATCATTGCCCCTTCTGGTCTTTGGGAGTCCTACAACGAAATCCATAGTTATATGCTCCCATTTCCACTCTGGCACAAACAGAGGCTGAAGCTTTCCAGCTGGACACTGATGTTCAGCCTTAATCTGCTGACACACCAAACACTTAGATACATACTCAGCTATCTCCTTTTTCATACCATTCCACCAGTAATTCTGTTTGATAGTTCTATACATCTTAGTACTACCTGGATGCATTGAATAAGCTGAGCTATGTGCTTCCCTTAAAATCTGATCTTTCACTGATTCCACAGCTGGCACACAAACTCTGCCCTTGAATAATAACACTCCATCACCTCTAACAGAAAACTCTGACTGAGACCCACTCTGAATTAAATCTCTAGCTTTAAGCAAATGTAGATCTAGCAACTGAGCTTCTCTTATTTCTTCTAGCATTTGGGGTCTCACTCTGAAAGTAGCCAACAAGGCTCCTGATTCTTCTACAGCTAGCTCTGCATCTAACCTCCTTAACTCAATCATCAAGGGTAGCTGTACGGTTCTGATAGAAGCCAATGTGGCCATAGACTTTCGACTCAAGGCATCAGCCACAACATTAGCTTTCCCTGGGTGATACTCAATAGTGCAATCATAGTCTTTAATCAATTCAATCCATCTTCTCTGCCTTAAATTCAATTCCTTCTGGGTCAGAATATATTTCAAGCTCTTATGATCAGTAAATATCTGGCATCTTCTTCCATACAAGTAGTGCCTCCAAACCTTCAATGCAAATATAACAGCAGCTAACTCCAAATCATGGGTGGGGTAATTCTTTTCATGGGATCTCAACTGTCTAGATATATAAGCCACTACTTTCCCATTCTGCATTAAAACACACCCCAAACCCTTCAATGAGGCATCACTATAGATCACATAATCACTGGCACTATCAGGTAGTATTAGGATTGGGGCTGAGGTTAATCTCTTTTTCAATTCATCCATACTCTTCTGGCATTCATTAGACCAATCAAACTTGATATTCTTTCTAAGCAGCTTAGTCATAGGAGAAGCCAAAATCGAGAAATTTTCTATAAATCTTCTATAATATCCTGCTAGCCCCAAGAAACTCCTCACCTCAGTCTGATTGGTAGGTGATACCCAATTTACTATAGCTTCAATCTTTTGAGGATCTACCATAATACCTTCGGCTGAAACTACATGTCCCAAGAACTTTACCTCATCCAGCCAAAATTCACTTTTACTAAACTTTGCATATAATTGCTTTTCTCTTAATATCTGCAAAACTGTCCTCAGATGCTGTTCATGCTCTTCACTACTTCTAGAATAAATCAAGATGTCATCAATGAATACTATCACAAATTTATCTAGATACTCTTGAAATACTTGATTCATCAGACCCATAAAAGCAGCTGGAGCATTTGTCAAGCCAAATGGCATTACCAAGAACTCATAATGACCATATCTGGTCCTGAAAGCAGTCTTAGATATATCCTCATTCTTTATTCTCAATTGATGATACCCAGATCTCAGATCAATCTTTGAAAACACTGCTGCCCCCTGCAGCTGATCAAACAAATCATCGATCCTTGGCAATGGATAATTGTTTCTAATGGTCACCTTGTTCAACTGTCTATAGTCTATACACAACCTCAAGGTACCATCCTTTTTCTTCACAAACAACACTGGTGCACCCCATGGTGATATACTGGGTCTAATAAACCCTTTATCCAATAATTCTTGTAACTGACTTTTCAATTCTTTCAATTCAACTGGAGCCATTCTATAAGGTGCCCTGGCTATTGGTCTGGTATCTGGGGCTAGATCTATACTGAAATCAAATCCTCTGTCAGGAGGTAACCCTGGCAGCTCCTCAGGAAATACATCTGAAAAATCCCTTACCACAGGGATATTCGTCAGCTCTAAACCATTGCCCTCTAGGCTCACTGCACAAGCTAAATAGGCTTCACATCTCTTTGCTAGCATTTTATTGGCTGACAGAGCTGAAATCACTCCTGAGGGTAACCCCCTCCTATCACCAACAAAACAGACCTCTCTATCATCAGAAGTTTGTAACATCACCTCCTTCCTTAAGCAATCTACTCTGGCTCTATGCACAGATAGCCAATCCATCCCCAAAATGGCATCAAACTCTTTCAACCTCAAAGGAATCAAATCTGCTGCTAATTTCTGACCCTCCACAGAAATATCACAACCTCTATACACTTGGTCTGCTATAAAAGGCCTCCCTACGGGCATAGATACTACCAACTGACTACCCAACTGGCCCACATCTCTAACTAGATGCTTAGCAAACTCACATGAGATAAATGAATGCGTAGATCCAGAATCAATTAAAATATAAGCATCATGATTATCGATGGGTAGCATACCTGTCACCACATCAGGATCAATCTGAGCCTCCTGTCTGGTCATGGCAAACACTCTGGCCTCGGCTCTCGGAATACTGGATGACCCTCCTGGCTGATTAACATTAGGCCCCACCTGACTGGCTGAAGCCACAACACTACCATCACCCCTCCTACTAGGCTGTCCCCTTGGCATTACTGGCCCCTGAGGAAGCCCACCAGCCTGCTGCCCTCTCCTAGGGCAATCTCTCTTCAGGTGACCTAGATCACCACAAATATAACATCCCTTATTGCCCCTCCTACATTCTCCCAAATGAAGTTTTCCACATACATTACATGGAGGTATATTTCTCCCTCCACCAGAAGGACGACCCTGCTCCCCTACATCACCAGACACCCTGCTGGTGGCAACCTGAGGCACACCCCCATAAGGCTTTCTTTGAACTGGGCTAGATGCTGACACAGATACTGATCTCTGCCCACATCACCAGGGGCTCTAAACCCAGAATAAAACTGTCCAGTCCTCTGGGGTTTCTTAAATGGCTGAGTCCCTCCCGGAGCAGAAGAATAACTAGGAGCACTTCTTTTCATTCTATCCTGCCTCCTACTCATATATTCTTTTTCAATCTCCTCGGCTTTGAGTGCTCCCTGCACCAACTCAGAGTAACTATTGTAGGTCTGCATACAGGTCTTGGCTTTAATAGGGAGATTCAATCCATCCTGGAATAGTCGACATCTCTCCCTCTCATCAGCCACCAAGGCCCTAGCAAACTGAGATAACTCCACAAAAGTGGCTTCATAATCTGCCACGGACATCCTCCCCTGAGTCAGACAAAGGAAATCCCTCCTCTTCTGATCCCTATAAATCTCAGAATAATATTGCTGATGAAATTCTCTTCTAAAATTTTCCCATGTCAACTCCACTCCCTGGGGCTGCCTGCCCTGAATAGATCTCCACCAACTCTGGGCTCTACCCTCCAGTAAAAAGGTGGCAATACTCAGCCTCTGCTCCTCAGAGCATCCCATCACATCAAATACTCTCTCGATCCTCTGCAGCCATGCCCCGGCCTGAATAGGATCAGTAGTTCCCTGGAACTCCAGAGCCCCTAACTTTCTGGCTCTTTCCACATTCCTCACAACCTCCGTATTTTTAGATGGAAGGCTAGAACTAGCACCCACAGCTGCTACCACAGCCTGAGTAATCATGCCTACCAACTCTGACATACTAGGCCCCTGAGTCTGTACTCGAGATGGGTCTACTGGCACAGGGGTAATAGACTGTGAAGAAGACTCTGGCATCTGCTCTGAAGACGCCCTCACTCTAGCCTCCTTAGATACTGGCTCGGTGGAATCACTAGAAGCCATTCTATCAATTTGACTTCTTCTAACTGACCTTCTGAGTCTACTTTGACCTTTGCTTCTATCCCTGCCTGAAGATTGCTCTGTCTCTCTAGATGCCTTTGTAGTAATCGTCCTACAAGACATTATTCATTACATCAGTTTCATCATTCAATAGCTATAATCATAAACATTCAATCATCCTAGACTCATACTCATACTTATTCCCCTAGGACCTAATAACCTAGGGCTCTGATACCAAAACTTGTCAGCTCCCCCTCCTCTCTGGGGCCACCGACAGCACACCTGCACACTTGTGGTAATCGGATAGAGTTTTACTAGTCTTTATGTAGCGCTCCATAAAGAGCTAGAGAACCCCAACTAATTATCATAAGTGGCAGACACACGAAAACACATCCTGTTAAAAACTTTTCATTTTCATCTCAATTATATACACAAATCACTCAATCAACACTAAGCATCAACCTGCTCAGATAATATTTTTCATGACATTCCTCAGGCAGTTTACAAGATCACATTCACAATCGACATCAAAATCCTAAGTGCACACATCATGCTCATAATTTTCTCCAAAACATAAGTCTCGTATTCATATCCAAAAAGGTCTAAAACATCATTACATCTCACTGTACACATACACATATACAAAATACAAATATCAAACCACACTCTCTCAATATACAAGGCTAGCATTTATACACTCTTGCATCCAAGCAAGCTTCACCAGCTAAGGGTCTGTCCTGCTTATCTTGTGATCCTGG
>UESW01004254.1:129504-322172 GCA_900491605.1 Calamus simplicifolius
AGATTCTTTTCTCCCAGAAATTTCATCTCTCATCACAAGGCGGCAGCCGTCTTCTCTTTCTCCTCCTCCCCCTCTCTCTTCATCTTCTCCCCTTCCCCCGTTCTGGTGTTTCAAAATCACGGTAGGAAGGCTCCAATTCTGCTCCATAGAATCGGACGGACTCCCTGCTTCTCCAAGATTCACACGCGGAGACTTTTCCGAGGGCTTGCGGCTTCCAACGTCAATGGAAGGGTGCTGGTTATAGTTCCAGCAGAAGCGGCCAAGGGAGGATTCAGGGTGACGTGCAGAAGATCAGCGAATAGGCCTCTTCACGGTGAGGAGACTTCACGGAAGTCTTGGACGTGAGGAATCCCACTTTGTGGTGCGGCTTCCGTCCTCGCGTGAAGACGTCTGCCTTCTCCCAGGCTTCTTCGTATGATGTGTGACAAGGGAGGAGGACGTGGTGCATAAAGTCCAAGGCTCATTCCCATGAAGGCGTGAAGGTGGAGAAGATTCAAGTGGCAGACAAGGGAGTGGGGTCAATAAAAATTTTGAAGGAATAGGAGGACTGAAAATCCTAACACTAAGTCCCAGTGACTGGATAACCATCTAACTATAGAGAAATAGAGAACCATAACCTCTTAATTTCAATCGTATGCTGATACTATTTAGCTTGTACAAGTCAAAGTACATTTTTAACATGATATCAGATAAAATAAAATGTAGCTTATTCTTTAAATAACATATCAGTACTGAAATACTCTACAATAACTTTTTACTGAAAGATAACTCATTGAGATAAAAATCCATGCATTTCAATATAAAATATGCATTCTTTATCTACAGCCCAGACTTCTTTATTAATTCTCAGACTCCTACCGAAATCTGATTGCCCATTGGCATCTCAAGTAAACTCTCCCTCTCGGGATAACTACTCGGCCCACTGGCCCTTTTTATATCACAACATATGCTTTTAAATCTCATGATGCTGGGCTGTGTGTGTAATGCCTCTGAGGTACCACCCTACAGTCGTCCTCCCGTAGGTGTATTCTCATCGGGTGCGTGACTAGCAACAGGATCCCCGCACAAATAGCACCCCTTACCCGTGCGGTTCACCCAGCAAAGTGCTTTGTTCCTTAACCCTGGAACCTCGGGTTTTCTCTTTGCCCCCACGGGCTATATATAGTAATCAGCTCCACTGAGCTATGATTCATGCCCCCACGGGCTACTCACAACCAGCCCCACTGGCCTGGTTAAGCGTGCACTCACCCCTGATTTGGGGTTCATCGTACGATCTGTTCGCAAGGAGGTGCCGGCTCGATAGTAGTGTGCAATGCTCATGCTACAGTACAATCTAAAGGGTGATCAACCCCCTAGCTGCCTGATGCTCAGTATGATACATACATCATTTGTAAAGCTTTATCATGCAAATATGCCATGTATACATTAAAAATCCCCTCATCGAAACTCATGCTTATGTGTTTATGCTCAAAACTCATGCTCGAAACTCATGCTTATTTCTTTATGCTTAAAACTCATGCTCAAAACTCATTTATCAGAATATCATATACTAGGTTCTCATTTCTCATATTTAAAACATACATAATACTCTGCTAAACATAACATACAACAACTAGGTATTAATCTCATTATACTAGCTCAAATTAACTTCTCATTGCTAGATGAGAAACCCACTCACCTTAGTAGGTTACTCCTCGACTGGTACTCAACTCTGGTATTCCGGCTCCCTGAAATAACCCTCTTGACCTACGTCAACATACAGATACGATAGCTATTAGGATTACCTCCACACGAGATTTTCCCATGAACCATGCATGCATACATGATCTATCCTCTAATATCTCATTATTTTCTTCCACCCTTTCTCTACTCAAGATTTCTTCTACTATTACCTCAAAATACAATAATCTAAGAAAATCTAAAGTCATGCAAGATCTAGGGAAGCTATAGCTTACCTGAAGTCGAGTACAAACCCCAAGCTTCCCTTTCCCTTCCTCTTTCTTCCTCCTTCTTCTTCTTCCTCTTCCTCTCTTTTCTCCTCTTCTTCTCTCTTTCTTTCTTTCTTTCTTTTCTCTGGCTAAACCCACGTTTTTTCCCCTTTTCTCTAATGACTTGGGGACCAAGTCATGGGAAACTTAAGGGTTAAGGCATGCCAAATTCCCCTTTTGCCCTCAAACACTCTTAACACACGCTTTTTAGAAAGCACGTGGCTCACTTATAACCATGATATTTTGCCCTTAGATTTTCTTTTCCAAGTTGCCCTTAATACAATTAGCAATTGACATCGGAGCCTTTTCCCATTCTGCCCCTGACATAGCATTTTTTTAATCGATTTATAGCCCAGATTATCATTTTTCACTTAAATCGATACTTTTATGTAACATTTCTAAGAAAAGACTTTACCAGCTTGAAGAACTCGATTTTAGAAATCCAACGGTTCAAACGGCATCCAAATCGGACTTGAAACGGAATAAATATGAAATTCTCAAGATTTAACTCAGAAAAACCTGCCGTCTTGGAGTCGGCTCCAGCAGAAATAGGTTTCGGCTCCAGAAATATAGGTGTCGACTCCAGAAAAGTAGATGTCGACTCCAACACTACAGCAGAAATGTTAACCTTCTATTTTCTCTGCAGGTGTCGACTCCACCTCTGCAGGTGTCGACTCCAAAGCGTGCCGAAAGTTTAAAACCGTGCCAGAGTCGACTCTACTCCAAATAGTGTCGACTCCAACTACTAAAAACATCTTTTTAGGATAAAACTCAAACTAAACTTGATTTTTCTTGTGATTTAAACTCATTAAAACTTAAGTCTCTCAATTTCTTAAATCAAACTCATTAACATTCAGAAATATACTCATTTACTCTAAAATTTCTTTTCTTACATTTATCAAAAGGCCAACACACCCACATTTCACTGAAACTTCCTGACTTTCATTTCAAATGAAAATTGCCATAAATTACAAGGTCTTCAGGATGTTACAAACTAAGTATTAAGTTTTTGAAGTAAATTTTGCTGTCAGAACTATTAGAAACTTTATTAGAGTTCATCTATAGATCTACAACACTTATATTTGTGATGGCTAACTTAGCATTTCAGTATTAGCTTGTAAGAAATAATGATATCTTCGCTTATCATTTACTTTGATCAATTTTTTATATACCCTCAAATTAAGCACATGACCTAAGATAGCTTTCACACTGCCTGATATATATTATTTATTTATTTATTTATTTATTTTAATTTTTTTAACGATATCTTCACATTGCCCATTTTTTGACACGAACAACAACGCTTACTTAGGCGAAGGTGTCCGGTTACTCGATGGAAAACCAATGTTTAGACTTATTTATATATTTATATATTTATTTTTTTTATCAGGCAAGTAGCTCTTTCCTTAAATTCAAGTTTCTCTCAGGGGTGTATATCAATTACTAATTTTCAATAATAATTGAATCTCCAATTGACCTTACAACTAATACCTAATTTACCTCGTCAGTGTGCATGTGCAATGGAAGTGCTAATAGCCTTTAGATGACCTAAGTAGGTTACTAAAAGTCTGACTAGCTAGTCTACTCCTTGGCTCTCTACAGTAATTAGCTAATACTTTCTAACTCTATTACCTTTTTCTAGTCAATTTTGCTCAAGAATTTCTTTCACAACACATGATTTATAAGAATTTTAAAATTTTAAAAATTACCAAGGTGTTTTCAAAATATTTTTCAAAAAGATTTCTCTTATCCCCAACTTAATTCTCATTGTCCTCAATGAAGTAAGAAAGAATAAAACAAGAAGAAATACCACCTGGATGAGATATACCTTGTGTAATGTTAGGAGTGACCGTGCAGAGTAGTCTCTTATTCCTAAAAATAAGAATCATGAAATAAAGGTTAGAACATAAAAATTTTGGGTTGCCTCCCAAAAAGCGCTAAGTTTAACGTCTTCAGCCAGACGTTATGGCTCACTTTGATTGCCATTATCAAGGAGTTTGATGATCTCTTCCCTTACTACTTCCTTCATGGTTGGTTAAAGTTTTCTTTGGGGGTCTCTTATAGACTTGGTTTTCTCCCTTAAGTGAATCCTATATTGAATGATTGAGGGGCTAATTCCTTTTATGTTAGCCATGGTCCATTCTAACGCTTCTTTATTCTCATTCAATGGTTTCCCTTCTTATGAGGAGTCTAGGTCAGTTGAAATAATCACAGGCGAGATTTCTGATGGACCTAGATATGCATAGTTGAGATGCTTGGGAAGTGATTTCAGTTCTAATTTGGGTGCTTCCTTTATTGATTGTTTGGGTAATGGTTCAGGTACTTTCTCTAGTGGTTCAGTTGGAAGTTTCCATCTTGATTTTTCATCAATTATAGCAACCTCATTAATTTGCTCTCCATCTTGGTTTATGCAGGTTTCTAGGTCAAGCTTTTTATCACCAAGGTCAATTAAATCATAACCAGTATCCTGAACATAATTTGAGTCGCTCGTTTAATGTGTATTGGTAAGATTAAAAATATTAAGATCAATTGATATATTTCTAAAGGAGAGTTTCATTAATCCATTTCGACAATTAATTAGGGCATTAGATGTGGCCAAAAATGGTCTACCTAAAATCATTGGGATGTGGCTTTTTAGGTTTGTCATCTGTTCAGTTTCTAAAATCACAAAGTCCAATGGGTAGATAAAGTTACCAACTTTGATCAATACATCCTCTACTATTCCCTTGGGTACTTTCAAAGAGTGATCAGCTAGTTGTAGGATCATTTTCGTAGGCTTTAATTCTCCTAACCCTAGTTGCTCATATACAGAGTATGACAATATATTAACACTTGCTCCTAAGTCTAATAGAGCCCTATTTATGAGGGTGTTCCCCATAATGCATGAAATAGCGGGTGATCCTGGATCTTTGTATTTTACTGGCATATGGTTTGATAGATAAGAGCTTACACTGGCTGCCGGAAAGACTTTCTTGGGCACATTGATGGTCTTCTTTTTGGTACATAGATCCTTAAGGAATTTGGCATAGGCTGGGACTTGTTGGATCGTATCCAGTAAGGGGATGTTCACTTTAACTTGCTTAAAGACCTCTAAAATCTTATCGAATTGGGCTAAATTTTGATTGGACTTAAGTCTATTTGGGAATGGTGCTACAATCCTAATTTTTTGTTTATCTTCTTCTGACATGAGCTCAACCGGTGGGTTAGGCATTATATTAGACTCTGATGCGTCAGGTGTTTCGAGCTGATCCAGCTCAATAAGTTGTTCAAGTGGTGGGACCTCTAATTCTTCTTCTTCATGTGTATCCATCTGATTATCTATTTGTTTTCCAGATTTTAATGTATGAATGACACTTAGTTGGTTAATCTGGGCTCCTTGTTTGGATCCTTGGATGTTTAGGTTCCTAGGGTTAGCTTCGGGCTGACTCGGTAGCTTACCCCATTCTCTTTCATTGAATGCTGTGGCTAGTTGACCTATCTGAGTAAAGAAGTTGAGTATTCATTTCTAGCCCTTTCAATGCTTGTAACACCTTCTCTTCGAAAGTAGGATCATAATTATTTGGTGAATGTTGAGGAGCACTTGGATATTGGGAATACGACATGCTTCTAAATTGAGTCTCCTGATGGTTAGGCCTAATTGATGTTGGACTGATGATAGGTTGGGGTTTCCATGAAAAATTTGGGTGATTTTGCCATGTAGGATTGTAAGTATTCGAATATGGATCATTTCCTGGTTTAGGAGCCATTCGGGTTTAGGCTGGGTAGGCTTGCTCTTGAATAAGCTCAGGAAATTGGTATTCGGCTGGACATTCACCTATAGAATGGGTCGGACTCGAACAGATTATACAAGCCTCATGTAATTGAGTAGATGAGGAAGAGGTATTTCCAATATGTAGAATTCGATCAAGTTTTTGAGATAGTTCATCAATTTTGATAGAGATGTCTATAGACTGACCTATGTTGTATATTCCCTCTCTCTTAGGTTCTATGGGAGGATCTCTACAGGCAGCAGACATGTGGTACCAGAAATTTTCACTTAGAGTTTCAAAAAGCTGCAATGCCTCATGTTCATTTTTTAGCATAAATGTTCCTCCACATGAGGCATCCACCATTTGTCGATGCTTTTCTGACAATCCATCATAAAAGCATTGAACTAACTGCCATTTAGGTATTGCATGGTGCGAACATTTCCTAGTTAATTCTTTTAATCTCTCCCATGTTTCATGAAACATTTCTCCCTCTAACTGAGAAAAATTGGTTATAGCTTTTCTAATTTGATTCGTTTTTTCTATAGGAAAGTATTTCTTAAGAAATTCCCTCTGAAGTTGGTTCCAAGTTGAAATTATATTGTCTAGTGAATTTAACCAATACTTGGCTTTATCTTTTAGGGAGAAAGGGAATAACTTAAGCCAAAGTGCCTCATCGGAGAAATTTTGAATCTTGACAGTTGAGCAAATTTCTAGGAATTCATCTAAGTGTTTATAGGGATCTTCATTTGTAAATCCATGAAAAGCTGGTAACATTTGGATTACATTGGACTTAATTTCATATTGAACAGCCTCTACTGGGGGTACTTGTATGCATGGTGAATATATATATTGTGAAGGGGCGAAGTACTCATTCAATTGACGTAGTAGATTATTTTCTTGATTAAGATCCATAATGCGTGCTCTGTTTGCTCTACAAGTTCTCTCTATTTCAGGGTTTAAGGGTATGAGGTTGGATTGTAACGATCGGTGACAAAGCATATACCCTACCAATACACTCTAAAGCAAACAGTAATTCAGTTGTTTTTTTAACTAATATAATAGAAGAGAAAGGATAAGATTCTAAAGAAAATATCTTAAAAGATTCCTAGAACTAAGAGCAATGAATAATTTAATTAGGGTTTAATAATTTTTAGCAATCAAGTTAACAAAGATTAGACTCTCTACTCTAGGTTTACGCTAGAACTAGACAGCTCCTAACTTCCAAGACCGCCTTGGAGCCCTCCAAGTCAAAAATTAGCTGATCAACTAGCCAGTTAAGGGTAAGGTCAGTGGGGGTCCCCTTGTTGCTTACTAGGCAAGTGAACAGAACCAATTAAGTAACCACTTTCCTTTCCATTTCTAGACACCAGTTAAGTAGTCAATTTCAACCCGGTCCAACTCTTTTGGGTGCCTTGTCCTATTGAGCTCGAGTTTCTTAGGGGCTGATGTCTAGTTAATTTTAGAGTTAAAGGTTTGGGTTAATGCAAAATGAAGGATGTGGTTTATGGGCCAAGAAAGGGTGATAAAATTCCCACCTTATCTTGATTAGGGGTTTGTGCCCTTAAAGTTAATTATGAAAATGCTATGCAACAAGCATATGTCCACCTCTTAAAATTATCAAACAAAATTAATCTAATTATTTTTTTTAGATTTTTATGATTAAGTTTCTAATTTTCTAATAAATTATGAGATATCATTGAAAAAATTTTGAGTTTCATAGAAAATAAATTTACTTAGAAATAAAATATTTCTAAGCATAAAAATAAGTCAATTTAAGCATAGAAATAAAATATTTTTTATTTTTATTTATGTATTATTATTATTATTATTTTCTTAAATTAATTATGTTTTATGGAAAGTGTCTTAGGGTTTTATTTTAGGTTCTTTTAAGGTAAGTTAATTAAAAGAAAAAGTTGATTAGGTTAAAAGTTGATTTGTGATAAGAAGGAAAGTAATTTTTTTATGTTAAAAAGAAAATAAAAAAATCTAACAATTAAGGTAACTATAAAAAAAGCAATAAGCTAAAAAGAGCTATAACTATTCAACAAAAAAAGAATTTTTTTTACTCTTTTCTTTTATATAGAAGCAAAAATAATAATGAAACAATAAAAAATTAAAAATAAGAATAAAATTAAGAAAAAATTTGTAATAATTTTTTTTATTTTTTTGTGTGAAGTAGTC
The DNA here is from genome assembly GCA_900491605.1 of Calamus simplicifolius. Lineage (NCBI taxonomy): Eukaryota > Viridiplantae > Streptophyta > Magnoliopsida > Arecales > Arecaceae > Calamus > Calamus simplicifolius. The sequence goes on from UESW01004254.1 coordinate 137,423, forward strand.
GTGTCTGGATCCCGGGCAATGGCGCCAAAATTTGATCGCTGTCGTTGGCGGTCAAAAATAAAACTTACTCACTACTATAGCTAGTGGTGAATCAGGATCGTATCCTCGAGGATCAAGGACAATTATTTCACGAAAGAGAAAAAGAAAATTTATCTATAAAGGATTATATTAAGAATAGCGGTTATTAAAAGATAACAACTAATTAATTAACGAAATTCAAATAGCAGGAGAAGCAACCCAGGAATTCGAATCCATCATGCAAATAGGTTTTATCTTCTTTTTTTAATGTTGCAATAGTAATAATTTTTACAAATTTAAAATTAGAATAATTTATCTCTTATCAGGCATGGACCGTATCAGGATATCATGGTACGTCGATAGAGGGTACAGGCCGTGTATGCCAGATCAAAACCTCAATCAGAAAAATAACTCAAAAGATATAATAAAGAAGAGTATAATTTTTATTGCATAGAAATTAAGAACAAAAAGAAAGATAAAATCTAATTACATGCTTCATCATCATCCCAAGTTGAAGGAATCTAGCCACGCATTGCTGCTGTCAGCATCCCCTTCATAATTTTTCTCTCTTAGGCCTAAATACAATAATCTAAATAAAAGAAGAATAAAAAGAGCTTTGTAGAAACTCTTCCTCCTAACTACTGCCTGAGGTCCGCCTTTTATAGATCTCATCTAAGGTTTCCTCCTAATCAAAGTTGGAGTCAATCGGACGCTCAAGATCATTCAGATATTGTGAGAAAATTTCTCAGCCATCCGTTCAACATCACCTGCCTTAGTTTGCACCGAGAATTATGCGAAATCATCTTTTCCTTCCATTTTGGGTAAATCGAATCCTGATTTGAGTGTCATCTGCATCATTGGACTCCAAAAATTGAGCTCTTTCCATCTATAGGCTTCTTTTCTGCAAACATCCATAAAAAGTATCAATTCTTAATAAATTCAAAGTAATTAATATTTATTTTAATAGTTAAATTTGGATAATAAATAGACTTATCACCCGCATTCTTCCCCTTCTTCTTCTTCATCTTCCGAGTCATCAAGGAAGATGTCAACTATCAACCACCGGGTGGAGAAGCGCTTGGATGAGTACCATCAGCAGTTGGAGGAGCTCAGCAGAAAAATCAACAACTAGCCAAAGGAGGAGTACGGCACCCGTCCTCCCTACACAAGACATATTATAGAGGAGTCCATCCCTTCCAGATTTCGTCTTCGTCAGCTGGATCTGTACGATGATACAACGGATCCATTCGATCACCTCGAGAGCTACAAGGCTCTCATGCAAGTCCAAGGGGCTACCGATGCCCTCCTCTGCAAGGCCTTTCATGTCACCCTACGGAAGGCCGCCCACACATGGCACTCCTGCCTGGCCCCCCCATAGTATCGACTCCTTCCGGTAATTAGAGAGAGCCTTCTTGGCACACTTCGATGCCTGTCGAAGGATCCATCGGGCGGCGGACAGCCTCTTCTTCATTTGACAGAAGGAGGGAGAGTCTCTCCATGACTTCGTGGCCCGTTTCAAAACGGCAGCCCTCGAAGCTTACCACCTGGATGATGCAGTGGCGACCTTGGCGCTGAAATGGGGACTCCGTCCTTCCCGTTTTACCTTCTTCATTGGTAAGAAGCCATCCGGCTCCTACTCCGACCTTCTACTTCGTGCGTAAAAATACATCTCACCGACGAAGCTGACTCCACCTGCTGGGAGTCCGATGGAGGCTTCAGAAGGAGGTCTGCCCGTCCGGAGTCAAGCAGACCCTCCCGCTTCAAGAAGTCCAAGCCACTGTGCCGACTAAACGATCAACACTGGAGTCTTGCCCCGAGGGAAAGTGAACTCACCCCTCTCCTTGCCCCTCGCTCTCACATTCTTATGGAGATTGAGGGCGAGCCGTATTTCAAGCGCACTCCCCCAATAAAGAAAGGAGCTCCTCGTAACAAGAGCCGTTACTGTCATTTTCATCGGGACTATGACCATGACATCGAGAACTGCTACAGCCTAAAGCGCACCATAGAGGAATTCATCCAGCGCGGTTACCTCGAGAAATATGTCCAAAGAGGAACCCCAGTTGTTCCGACGCTCATGGGGCCTCCGCCTGCTCAGGCCAATCTCGACAATGCCCCAACAGAGAAGACGATAGAAATGGTGTCTTGGGAGGCAGCCTCTTCATTCAAACGACCAAGGGGAGATGAAGGGATAGATGATGTAATTTTTTTTTCCTAAAAGGGAGTCGGCTGGGATTGAAAATGTAAACAATGATGGTATCGTTGTCTCAATGACGATTGCAAATCCTGTAAAACAAATCTTAGTTGACAGTAGAAGCTTGGCTGACATCATTACCTACGATGCATTTGTTCGAATGAACTTGTCTCCCAGCTCTCTCCAACCAGTGGCGACGCCTTTGATAGGTTTCACAGGTGATTCGATGAGGGTAGAAGGTGAAATCACCCTCCCAATGATAGCCAGAACACCGCTGTGTCAGAGCACAATCATGATAAAGTTCCTGGTCATCCGAGTGCCTTTGGCATACAACGCCATTCTCGACCAACCTGGTCTTAATCTCCTCAATGCGGTCATTTTCACCAAGCAGTTACTCGTCAGATTTTTAACCAGTGACGGGGTCGGCAAGATGCAAGGGGAGACCAGCCTGATCCTGCCATGTTATCATACAGCTTCAAGCCCTTAGGAGGTTACGTTGGCCTCGAAGGTGCCTGATCCCAGGGAGTCTGCCAAAGGAGGAGATCCGGCTGAGCGCCTACTGACTTTTTCACTGGGAGATGACTTGACAAGGATGGTGCAGGTTGGTGAGCTTCTTCCTATGGAAGATATGGATCGTCTCCTGGACTTCTTGCAAGCCAACTCGGACATCTTTGCTTGGTCGGCATCCGACATGCCTGGCATACCATCAGAAGTAAGCACCCACCAGCTCAACATCGACCCAAAGCACCATCCGATCAGCCAGAGAAAAAGGAGTTTTGCTTCTGAGCGACAAAGAGCCATTGATGAGGAGGTCAGCAAGTTGCTCGTTGCCGGCCATATCCGAGAAGCACATTACCCGGATTGGTTGGCCAATGTGGTGATGGTCCATAAGGCAAATGGGAACTGGAGGATTTGCATCGACTTCACCAACATCAACAAGGCTTGCCCAAAGGATAGCTTCCCATTGCCTCGGATCGACTAGCTGGTGGACTCTATATCCGATCACGAACTCCTCAACTTCATGGACACCTTCTTCGGGTACAACCAAATAAAGATGGATCCGGACGACGAAGAGCATACATCCTTCGTGACTGAGAAGGGCATTTATTATTACAAGGTAATGCCTTTCAGCTTAAAGAATGCAGGAGCAACCTATCATAGGTTGATGAATAATGTCTTTAAGGACCAACTCGAGTGAAACATCAAGGTATACATGGATGACATGTTGACAAAAAGTGTCTACACCTCCAATCATATTTTTGATCTGGAGGAGACCTTCAACAATCCCCGCCGCTACCAAGTAAAGTAGAACCCACGAAAGTGTGCTTTCAAGGTCATGGCGGGGAGGTTCTTAGGCTTTATGGTGACTCAACGTGGGATTGAGGCGAACCCAGAGAAGATCAACGCCATCCTCGATATGAGGGCGCTAGCTAACAAGAAAGAAGTGTAGCGGCTCACCGGGAGGGTGGCGGCTCTAAGCCGTTTCCTCTCCAAGTCGATCGAGCGATGCCTGCCTTTCTTCAAAGCACTGCGCAAGGTGAACGGGTTCGAGTGGACGAAAGACTGCCAAAGAGCTTTTAAAGGACTAAAGGCGTTCCTATCTACCCCGCTGCTACTGTCAAAGCCAGAGGATGGAGAGTGCCTTTTTCTCTATCTCGCCGCCTCCTCAGAGGCCATCAGCTCCGTCCTGGTATGCCTCGATGCCAACAAAACTCAAAAACTCATCTACTATGAGTAAAGTACTCCATGACGCCGAGGTCAAGTACTCAAAAACAAAGAAGACCATTTTTGCTCTCATTACCTCCACCCAGCGTCTCAGGCCGTATTTCCAAGCTCATCCCATCGTGGTACTCATGGACCAACCACTCAAGGCTATTCTGGCACGTCCTGACACCTCAGGCTGGATGGCCAAATGGGCGATCAAGCTGGGGGAGTTTGACCTCTCGTTCTAGGCAAGGCCAGCTTTGAAGTCCCAAGTCCTAGTGACTTCTTAGTTGAGTGCACTGGATCGAAGAGCAGGCAGGAGAACCCCCAATGGTGCAACCAGATGCTGAGCTCAAGGACGTGGGAGAAGCATGGATCCTCCATGTGGATGGTGCCTTAAACTCCCAAGGAAGTGGCGCCGGTCTCATTCTTGCAGGTCCGAAGGGCAAAAAGATAGAGTATGCCTTCTGACTCCTCTTCAAGGCTACAAATAACCAGGCCAAGTATGAAGCCGTGCTGGCCGACGTGAGGCTCGCCCAAGAGCTTGGGGTGAAGCGTCTCCGAACCTTCACCGACTCCCAGCTTGTCTCCGGACAAATCACGGAGAGTATGAGGCGAGGGATCCCGTCAGAGCCCGATACTTGGAAAAGGTCCGACTCCTGACCTCTTCGCTGTCATACTTCAACATCAGTTATATTTCCCAGAGCAAGAACGCCAAGGCCGATGCCCTTTCCCATCTGGCCACCTCGGCAGACAGTGTCCTGGGGAGCACCTACGTCGAGCACTTAGAAAGGCCCAGCATTGAAGACAAGGAAGAGGACCTCCTGATCATACAGGAGCCAACGTGAATGGATGCCTACATCCGCTACCTCACCGATGCGCCCTCCCCGCTAATCGCGAGGAGGCTAGACTGCTTAAATGGAGAGCCTCCAAGTTTGTCATCTTCAGGACGGCCGGCTATATAAAATGTCATTTTCCTACCTCCTTCTCAAGTGCATCAGTTCTGTAGATGCCGACTACATCCTTAGAGAGATACATGAAGGCATCTACAGAGACCATCTGGAGGGCAGATCATTAGCATAGAAGGCTCTTCGTCAGGGATATTACTGGCTTACCATGAGGGAGGACGCCACCAAACTAGTCTAGAAGTGCGACGGCTGCCAACGACACTCACACATCCAACGATAGCCAGCTTCCCCACTGAGTCCACTCTTGGCTCCCTAGCCCTTTGCCCAGTGAGAATGGACATCTTTGGACCATTCTCCCTGGCCCCGGATCAACGAAAGTTTTTTACTTATCACCATCGACTGCTTCACCAAGTGAGTCAAGGTCGAGGCGCTGGCTAAGATCACCGAGAGCAAGATCAAAGTTTTCTTCTGGAAGTCCATCATATGCCGGTTTAGGCTGCCTCATACCATCGTCACTGGCAATGGCCGACAGCTCGACAATGCCGCATTCAGGACTTTCTGTGCCAAGCTGAACATCTGCCACCGGTTCACCTCTGTCGGCCACCTACAGACCAATGGGGAAGCCGAGCTCATGAATTGGACCATCCTCCGGGGGTTCATAATCCAATTAGACGGGTCTAAGGGCAGATGGGTGGAGGAGTTCCCAAGTGTGTTGTGGGCGTATCACACAACTCCAAGGGCCTTGACGGGAGAGACTCCGTTCAATTTTGTCTTCGGATCCGAAGCGGTCATCCCTATCGAGATCGGCCTACCTAGCCCACGAGTGAAGTCATACAATGAAGAAGACAACCCCACCCAGCTGAGAGTCAACCTCAACTTCATTGACGAGGCACGCAACCGAGCGCGGCTCGAATGGGCACATTCCGCCAGCGAGCGATCAAGTACTACAACGCCCGGGTCTGTCCCAAGATGTTTTGCTCCGGAGATCTGGTCCTTAGAAAGGCCAAGGTATCCAAGCCAATAGGAGGCAAACTATCTCCAAATTGGGAGGGTCCTTACCGCATCACCGAGGTCCTTCACCGAGAGCTTACCGGATCGAAGAACTCGATGGATGGCCCATCCCACGTACCTGGAATGCGGACAACCTCCGCCGATATTATCAATGTATACCCCTTTTATCGACAATAATAAAAGGAATTCCCAAATGCTATCTTTGATTCCCCTCTGAAGATGAGGACTTGACGTCTAAAGGAGCTCGGCAGCATCACGGCTAATGGGCACCACTCGGTCCGGCGTTGAGGAGCCCATGAAGCGGTTCAAGACCCTGACAGCCCCGTACCCATTTGTGTCACCCCTCGGGTCGGCACACAAACCCCCAAGGTGGTTCTAAAGGAGCTTGACAACATCGCGGCTAATGGGTTATCACTCAGTTCGGCGTGGAGGCGCTCCCGAGGTGGTTCAAGACCCTGACAGCCTCGTACCCATTTGAGTCGTCCCTTGAGTCGGCACACAAACCCCTGAGGCGGTTCTAAAGAAGCTTGGCGGCATTGCTAACGGGTCATCACTCGGTTCGGCATGGAGGTGCCCCCGAGGGTGGTTAAGACCCTGACAGACCCATACCCATTCGAGTCGCCATTCGGGTTGGCATACAAACCCCCAAAGCGGTTCTAAAGGAGCTCGACGGCATCGCGGCTAATGGGTCATCACTCGGTCCGGTGTGGAGGCGCTCCCGAGGCGGTTCAAGACCCTGACAACGCCGTACTCGTTCGAATCGCCCCTCGGGTCGGCACACAAACCCCCAGGATGGTTCTAAAGGAGCTCGGTAGCATCGCGGCTAACGGGTCATCACTCGGTCCGGCATGGAGGTGCCCCCGAGATGGTTCAAGACCCTAACAGCCTCGTACCCATTCAAGTCGTCCCTCGGGTCGGCACACGAACCCCCGAGGCGGTTCTAAAGGAGCTCGGTGGCATCGCGACTAATGGGTAACCACTCGGTCCGACGTGAAAGCACCACCAAGATGGTTCAAGACCCTGACAACCTTGTACCCATTCGAGTCGCCCCTCGGGTCGACACACAAACCCTCAAAGCGGTTCTAAAGGAGCTTGACGACATCACGGCTAATGGGTCACCACTCGGTCCAGCATGGAGGCACCCCTGAGGCGGTTCAAGACCTTGACAGCCCCATACCTATTCAAGTCGCCCCTTGGGTCGGCACTCAAACCCCCGAGGCGATTCTAAAGGAGCTTGGTGGCATAGCGGCTAACGGGTCACCACTCGATCCGGTGTGGAGGCGCTTCCGTGGTGGTTCAAGACCCTGACAGCCCCGTACCCGTTCGAGTCACCCCTCGGGTCAGCACACAAACCCCCAACGCGGTTATAAAGGAGCTCGACGGCATCGCCACTAACTGATCACCACTAGGTCCAATGTGGAGGCACTTCCGAGGCGGTTCAAGACCCTGACAGCCCTGTACCCATTTGAGTCACCCCTCGGGTCGACACACAAATCCCCAAGGCGGTTCGAAAGGAGCTCGGCGGCATCGCAGCTAACGGGTCACCACTCGATCTGACGTGGAGGCACCCTCGAGGCGGTTCAAGACTCTGATAGCCCTGTACCCGTTTGAGTCACCCCTCGGGTTGGTACACAAACCTTCAAGGCGGTTCTAAAGGAGCTCGGCGGCATCGTGGCTAATGGGTCACCACTCGGTCCGGCATGGAGGTATCCCCGAGGCGGTTCAAAATCCTGATAGCCTTGTATCCATTCGAGTCGCCCCTTGGGTCGGTACACAAACCTCCGAGCGGTTCTAAAGGAGCTCGACGGCATCGTGGCTAACGGATCACCCCTCGGTCTGGTGTGGAAGGCGCTCCCGAGGTGGTTCAAGACCCTAATAGCCCCATACCCATTCGAGTCGCCTCTCGATGGCACACAAACCCCCAAGGCGGTTTTAAAGGAGCTCGGCGACATCGCGACTAATGGGTCACCACTCAGTCCGGCATGGAGGCGCCCTAAGGCGGTTCAAAACCTGACAGCTCGTACCCACTTGAGTCGCCTCTTGGGCCTACACATGAAACCCCGAGGCGGTTCTAAAGGACTCCTAGGCGCACATAAGCATTCCTTAGCCGACACCGGCACCCTATGGTAATTCCAACAAGCACCTAGGGGATAAGGACTCAGTCGACAACACGAGTTCGCACTGGCCCCGATTGGATCGTAGGAAGGACTGTGGCCACTTGCTGCCAAGCCTAAGGATTAGACCGGTATGACATCATAGACAAACAAGACAGCTACAAAAGCTATGTAAAAACTCTTGGACAAAAAAATTTCCTCTTTTCATTGATGAATCAAAGGGATTATAGAAGGCCGACTCACGGTTGGTTACAAGCTAAAAGAAAAAGAAACAAAGAAAAGGAAATACAGAGGAAGGAGCCTAAGTGTCTATAGCTTGGCAGGCCCCGGTTCATCGCCGGCCTCGTCCCCATCCGACTCCAAGTAGTCCGGGTCTCCAGGTTGGACGGTGCTGAGGTCGTCGATCCCGAAGACTTGGGCGACCTTCTCCTTATAGTGCGCGAAGCCTTAGGCATAGGCATCAAGATTGGCCTCGATCACCTCTTGCTCAAACACCGAGGAGCTTTTGAACTGCTCGACGGCGTTCTGAGCCTGGACCTCGGCGTGTTGGGCTTGAGCCTCGGCATCGGCCCTCCTCACTTTGGCCTCCTGTGCGTCCAACTCTGCCAGGGCGGCCCTGTCCTTGGTGGAAGGGCATTGGCTTCCACCACCTCGGCCTGGTCCATGGTGTCCCCAAGCTTCTGAGTCAGCTCGTCGACCTTGCCTTTGGCCGACTCCAGCCTCTCCATGAGTATCGCCAGCTTAGCCTTAGCCGCCAAGTTCCAGTTGAGCTCGGTCGTCACCTTCCCCTCGGCCTCTCTGAACCGGGCCTTCCATTCATCGCGGTCGCATCGGCCGTGAGAACCTTACAGGCCATCTCAATCTTCCGAGCCCAGGCCTCGGCCAGCCTCCCGGCCAACTCATCGCACTGACCCCGATACTGGCCAACCAGGTCTGGGAGCATTCGACGACATCACCAGTCCGAATTAGGGTATCCCGGAGGGTGAGAACTTCGTTGGCCATCTGCAAAAGCCAAGGAGTTAATCAGAGCTTAGCCACAATCGATAAGAAGAAATACGTGTGAGGGAAGTTTACCTGAAGCACCGACATGTATGTTGCGTCGAGGATTCTGGCGATGGGCTCGCGCTCGAGCTGCTCGCGGAAGCACGACAGATGAATCCTCTCTAGCAGGCACCCACTGTCCATCGCCGAGAACCTCGACGGCCGTTGTGGCTCCTTCCGGGGATCCCACTGGGCAGCATCGTGGTGTTGTCGGCTTCGCTTTGCCGCCGCTGGCTGGCTTCTCTCCATCCTCAGCTTTCGGAGCTGTTACCTCTGCCTTCGGCTCAGGGGCAGCCGAGTGTCCGCCCTCGACCCCCAAGTCAGCCGTCCCTGCCGCTCGGTGGGGACCGGAGGTCATCTTCGACCTTCAGATTGGCGACCCCGCTGGCTCAGCACAAGCTGGAGGCCCATCCATAGTCCCTTCCACTGGGCAGGTTGGCCCCTCCTCTCCGGTCCCGCGGCCATGATGGGGACATCCCCCCCATTGGTGCCTCGGTTGGATGCTTTCCATCGGCACCTTTGCAGAGCCGCCTCTCCCGGAGCTACGGAGGCCTGGGCCGGCTCACCTTGGGCCTTTCGCCGAGCCTTATTAGCCGGCCTCACAACCTCGCCGGCCTCCTCCCTCCTCTTCTGCATTGCCACCTTCAGCTTCTCGGCAGGCAACCTCATCGTTGCACAACAACAGTCAGAAAAGAAGAAACCAAGCAGAAAAGACTGAGAAGGGCTATATCTCATGCTCACCAATCATTGGGGCCAGTTCGGTCTCATAGAGGTTGGCCTCAGCCCGCAACTCCTTGCAAGAGGGGATCTCAGAGGATGTCAAGCGATCGAAGAGCTCCCGGTCCCTCTCATCCATGGCAGAGTTTTTATTGGGGCCGATGTCGGGATTCCTCCAACTCATTCTCACCCCCTCTACGTGGCAAAATAGGAAGCAGAATTTTTATCTCTTAACCTTGGAGGGGAGATTAAGTGGTAAGGTCCTACCCGACCTGAAGGTGAAAATCCACCACCCGTCCTTACTATGGTGGCGGAGTTTATAAAGGCTTGGAACAGAGAAATTCTGGCTTCCGAGTTATGGAAGAAACAAAGAATAGCGAAGCAACATATGATCCAAACTGAGTTCGGAGTCAACTGCACTGGGACAAGTTTGTACCTATCTAAAAGATTAAGAATAAATAGGTGGAAGGGAAGACGAAGCCCACACCTGAAGAACTCCTCGTACAAGACTACCCGGCCAGGCTGGTCGGAGTTCACCATCCTTGGGCCCAGGAGTGGACAGGCAGATGTAGCTGGAAATCCTGTACCTAACACTGAGGTTTTCTACCTCCTTAGGGGTCATGGTGGAGACCGCCCCCTCCGGCCCTGCCAGATCAGAGGGGCCATCGGAGGAGGGGCCGGACGGGCTGGAGGCAGTGGAGTTATCCTACCAGGCACTACCCTAGGTGGAGATGCCCTAGGCGGGGACAATTGGGGTGACGATGGTTGGACTGCTACCATCGGACGGTCGCGGATGGTGACACCGCCGACCGGCCGACGCCTATGATGAGCCAGAGGAAACGTCATCCTCCTCCTCTTTTGAGGACGGAGGGGAGCTTACAACGGGCCTCTTGCCCTCCCTAATAGCATAGCGATCCATGAAGAAAAGAAAACAAGGGAGGAAGATGACAAAAAAGACTGACCTGGTGTCGAAAAGTAAGAACGAAAGATTCAAGGCTTTGAAGGTTCAAGACTCTTGGGAAGAAGGCAATAGGGAAGATGATGAAAGCGTAAAGGGCGCGCTCGGGTGAGTGAGGGGATTTTATATAGAGTTTTTGAATCATCCAGTTCGAGGCATTGCCACGCAGCCATCCACGATTGAAGGCAACATCTAGATGTTGACAACTCCCCCTTTGCCCGAGATATGGCGTCTCGATTCAGCACAGGGAGCGGGATCCGGCCAATGATAGGACATGGGGAGTGGTGGCTTAATGATGGCACCCGACTTTTCCATCTCTCAAGAGATATTCCCTTGACGCGCCTAAAATCGGCTTAACTTTCCATACTTCTTAAATATGGAGGGATTTGAAGCACATTGCCTCGGAGAGATGTACCCCCGCCTCCAACGATCAATGGCGCGCGAAAGCTAGCAATATGACAAATTTTTGCACTCCTTTCGCTCAAGAGTCTACGAACGCGTGGCCCCTCGAGCTCAGGAGAGGGGGCATCTGATATGGCTGGTACACCATGTAGGCATTAACGGTGGTGCTAACTGACCCACGCCTGATGGGACCAGGCCCACCAACCATCTGACCCATGCGCCCGATGGGACCAGGCCCATCAATCATCTGACCACGCGCCCGATGGGACCAGGCCCACCAACTGTCTTCAAACTCACGTAATCACATAAGTTTAGCAGACATTCTTCTCCATGGAATCCCATGTGGCTGATCCCCAAATAGAAATCAAGGGTCTTTAAAAGGATAAGAGGGATCTTGAGCAAGGTAAGATACTTAACACACTAAAAATACTCAGAAAACATCCCTAACTCTGAGCCCTTCTCTTGCGAGCTTACGGCTATGGTTCCGGTCACTAACTTGCTCGTCGGAGGGTTTCCGCCGGAGGAACCTTCAGCCCTAGGACTTTTTGCATGTCTCTCTTCGAGGGATAGCTTCGTCAACAATTTCATGAACCCTCAAACGTTGGTTACCAGTGACGGGCATCATCAAAAAGGTCCGATGGTCTTTAGTCAAACTCTCTCCTATTTAGAAAGAAATTAGTTAGGATCAAGAGCTTTTCTAAAATTATACTATTTTCAAACTAAAAAAAGAGAGTAAAATATAAAATTTTAAAAATATCCTTGGATTGAAAAGATTCCACTCTCCCTAACTTTAGTGATCTTTATCATAGATGCAATCAAACTGCTGAACTGATGCTTTGGTTAAGAAACTCACTCAAAATGGCTCTTTCTCAGTGAACTCCCATGGGATTGCTTTGATCATTCCATAACCCAGTCGGAAAAGTTGCTGTTCCTTTGAAAATCAAGATGTTCCTCTGGTTGATCCTAAGAAATGGGCTTTGCATAGGAGAGATTCTGGCTAGGAAAGAATTGCGTGAAAACCATCGGTGCGCTCTAATCTTCAATCGAACTAGATAATCGTATTTTCTTAGAATGCCGCTTTTTAGAGAAGGTTTGGTTTGGCCGTCAACGCTTGTAGATCTTTGGAAAACTTGGAGAAAAAAAGAACATCTCAATGGAACCAATGAAACGATGGAACAACTTAGTGAGGGCAATTTGTAGACAAATCTAAATGGAGATAAATTCCAGGATCTTCATGACCAAAAAATATTCTTCCTCATCGGTGCTTTTGAAGGCAATCCAAGCTTTCGAATCTTGGGCATCTATTAACCAAACAGTCTCTTCAGGAGGACATCCACTCTATAGTGGCGTGCAACAAATAGGATCCGAAGATTAGTTGATGATGAGGGAATATTCAGGAGGACATCTACTCTATCAGGGATCAGCTTCTTGATTTTTTTCAGTATAGGTGGGCTGAGACCTCTGAGAGGGGGGCCCGGTTACTCTAGTTCCGGACTCTGAGAAGGTCTCTTCCACTGAAAACATCAGGCTTGTCAGATCCATTACAGCGGAAGAGATCAAGGCGGCCCTTTGGGAGCTTGGACCGGATAAGGCCCCTGGGCCTGATGGGTTCCCACCTTTCTTTTATCGTCACTATTGGGACATTGTTGGGCAAGATGACTCAGGCTATTCAGTAGTGTTCCTATCTAAACACATTCCAGCGGACTGGAACCAGGCCTTTATTTCTTTGGTGCCCAAGCAACTGATGCCTCTCGACCGAAGCACTTTCGACCTATTAGTCTTTGTACTACTCTATATAAGGTCTGTGCTCGGCTCTTAGCTCGCCGCCTTGGATTGGTGATCCCCGCCTCATTTCGGTGGAGCAGGGGGCATTTATTAGAGGGCGTTCCATTTCTGATAATGTCCTCATCGCCCAAGAGTTTATGCACGATCTTCAGAGAGCTCCGGCTAGCCGTGGTCTTATAGCTGTTAAGCTTGATATGGAGAGAGCCTATGATAGATTGAGCTGGGCCTTCCTGCACCATTCTCTTCAGGAGTTTGGGTTTGACGGTCTGTTCATTGAATGGATCATGGCTTGTATTCAGAGGCCGTCCTTTTCTCTGATCATTAATGGGAGTCCAACTGAGTTTTTTCACTCTTCAGTAGGGATTCGGCAGGGATGCCCTCTATCCCCCTTGCTGTTTATTCTGGCTATGGATGATCTTTCTCGTGCCTTCTACCAGGCTCAGGTAGATCGACGGATTGTCCCTTTTATGGCTGGTTCTGAGGGCCCCCTGGTCTCTCATCTTCTATTTACGGATGATTGTATCCTCCTGGGTCAGGCTTCCATTGATAATGCCGCTTCATACTATTCCATTATTCAGAGGTATTGTCAGGCTTCGGGACAGAAGGTGAATTTTCAAAAGTCTTCAATATGCTTCAGCCCGAAGACTTCTAGGGCTACCAGGGAAGCCATTATTAATTTGTCTGGCATATCTTCTTAGACTGACAGGTTTATGTATTTGGGGATCCCTATCACGGGGCATCGTCCCCGTTGCTCTGACTATTCCGAACTTGAGAGGAGGATTCACCAGCGTATGAAGGGATGGCAGGTTACAGGCCTTTTATGATGGCTAGGGTCATCATTATCCGTTCGGTTCTTTCCTCTCTTCTCTGTACCTTCTGTCAAACTCAGTCATTCCGATCACTTGTCTGAAGAGGATTGAGAGATGTTTCCGTGATTTTCTATGGGCATCCATGCAAGAAGGTCATGGTACTCACCTATTATCCTGGACTACGGTCTGCATGCCCATTCAGGTTGGCGGTCTCATAATTCAGTCTCTGATCGTTAGAAGGGATGCCCTTCTTGCTAGACATGCATCCAAATTCCTCCTGGAGCCGCATTGTCTTTGGAGTACTCTGATGCGTGCCAGGTATGGGGACTGGACGGCGGCTTCTCTCATCAGGCCACCTCGGGGATGCTCCTTCTTTTGGAAGGAAGTTTGCCGGTTCGGTCAGGCTATTCTGGGTAATATTTCTTGGATGATTGGAGATGGATCATTGATAGATGTCTTGGAAGATACCTGGATTTCTAAACTTCCTCTCTCACGATGGCCCTCATATATCAGTATTGATATCCCTCCTAGTTTAAGGGATAAGGATCTGATCACCTTGGATCCCCTACCTGGCATGCCCCCTCGGTGACCCGATTCTTCGGGATGGAGCTCTCTAGGCGTATTCTCTTGATGCCTCTTACTCCTGGCCGAGTTTCTGACTCCAGACTTTGGAAGAATTCCTGTCTCTCTAGGGCTCCCACCAGGGACTTGATGGTGATTTTTAGGCCGGTGCCGAAAAGATCGGTGGATGCAGCGTGGATTTGGAGGCTTCCCATTCTCCCTAGGGTGCAGCTTTTTATTTGGAAGCTTCTGTGGGACTGTCTTCCAACCTGTGCCCTTCTCTCTCGGAGGGGTTTATCGATTCAGTCGTCATGTCCTTTTTGTACGTTGGAGGAGTCTGCTGAGCATGCTATATTCATTTGCCCCAGAGCTAGACAGATATGGCACATGGTGGGATATCCAATCAGGTTGGATGATATGGGATCCCCTCGCTCCACTTTTTCCTTGATTTGCGTAGAGGACCTCTTCAGAAAAGTGGTCTTTGGGCTGTCTCAGCTTATCAGATATGGCTTTCGAGGAACCAGCTCCTCTTCACAGATGTTCACATTTCTTCCCACAGGATTGTCAGGCGGATTCGATCTCTGGTGGCGGACTGTGCCCGTGGTGGTTCTGACGTCTCTGGCCTCTGGGGCTCCCCTGCTGCTTCGGCAGCGAACCGACATACGGTTTTTATTTCTTGAGAGCCCCCCTCCAGGGTCTGTCAAAATCAACTTTGATGGGAGTGTCCGAGGTCGAGCGGCTGGCTTAGCTTTCGTCATCCGTGGTCCACAAGGTGAGCTGCTAGGATTCTCATTGATGGCATTCAATTTCCTTAGTGGACTAGGATTCTCATTTAAATTACCTTGACCTTGGCTTTGGCACAACAAATCTCGATAAGCCAAATTTAGTAGATTATTATCAATCACATCTAATGTGACTCCTAGATCATTTAGGGGACATTGCTTTGTCAATTACATCCATATGTGATCACCCTAAAGTTTGCCTCTAGATTAGACTGACCCTACTTTGGCTAATTATGCCAGCTAATCTAGTTAAGTCAACCCATTGTTCCACAATCAACTCCTCATAGGTACACTCGACCTCGGCTTTGGCACGACAAATCTCATGACCTAATGATTTTGTATCATGTGAACAATGGAAGGCTTATGACTTAATATTCATGGAGGGATTTAGCGCATAAAGGTCCCATCTACATCTACAACATTTGTACTATGCTAGGTTACATATCCTATATGTAGATTTTAGATTAATCTCAATTAACCTTAATTTCATAAGATCCAATCTATGATTGAAACTCCTAATCAAATTAGGATCCTGATCACTATCTAATTTAGGAACCCTCATCATGTAACCAAATCAATTGCTACCATCCTGATCAACCTTAATTGATTTAATCAATTAAGAGCTTTTCCTAACAATGGCCAGATCAGCTGATCAATGGGGTCCTATTTAGCATACCCTTCGATCCCATTGAATGGGTTTTCCCAGGCAGCGAACAAAGCAATTAAAAACCATGATCAAAACCTTTCTAGACACCAATGTAGTTAAGCCCAATTGATTAGATCAATTATGGGATCATAGGATCAAACAATGACATGGTTAAGTCTAAGTTTCCTAATCTTTATCATCTATTAAATTTTATGATAACTATAGATAGTGATCTAGCTAGGGTGTTATGATAAGAGTTCTTAATTCAAATTTTAAATTTTCTTATCATTTAATTACATGTCATGACATGTCGGTTTCACATCCCATGTAAATCCTAATGTCTCTAACAAACCCTAAAGTTTTCAATGTTCATTATCATAAGAATATCAGATCTTAATCATATCAATCATCATGCTAAAATTAAATCCTAAACATGATTTCTAGGATTTCAGCATATAGTATCTATCATGCATAAATAATAATTACTATTTTAACATGATACATATATGATTAATTATTGTTTATTATCATATAATAAACATTTTCCTCTATATATCAAAGTACTCTATTTGAACATGATAATGAATATGCATAAATCTAAATAATATTGTTTATCATCAAATAATAAACATTTTATTATATTTTAGATTTATTATCAACATATGAAAACTCTTCATGATTTTAAGCATCATATTATCAATCATATTGACTCAAGTATTCTATCAGATTAATGAATCTATAACCTAAGGGGACTCTGATAACACTGATGGGAATTATGTATACAAGATATGAATCAAATTCATATAAATATTACGAAAGATATAATATAAAATTCTTAGATGCCCAGGATCCTTAGGAACAAATTCATTATTTCTCAAATAAAATCTAATTTTATTCATACTTGAGTCCTTTATCGATATAGATGAGGATGAAGCCGGTTAATCCTTGCCACTAGCCGTCCACGTGTCTGGCCTCTAACGGTGATCCACGCAGAGAAGAAGGGATGAAGACCTCCAAGGTATGAAGATGACACCACGGAAGAGAGAGGTGTGCTAGCGCCTCTTGAATCCCCTTACAGAAGATATCTTTGAAGAAAAGTCTTATCTTTTCTTTTCATACTCTCTTTTCTTGGTAGGAAGGAACTATATTTATAGGTTGAAAATGAGACGTTCCAAAGAGGAAGAGACCTCTCTTCAAGGTAAGAAACTCCCATCATTATGGTAAGAAACTCCCATCTTTCTGGTAAGAAACTCCTATCTTCATGGTAAGAAACTCCTTCCATCTTCATGGTAAGATTAATCCAAGTGTCACAATCTCAGCCTATGAAATTAGGAGTTGACTATCCCATAACTACATGCCCTAATTTGTACGTGTTCATCATCGAACCGTAGAGATTCATCATGCCTCATCCCATGGGCATGATTCCATCTTCACATGGCTAAGATTGGACATCCATACCTGAATAATCAGAGCCATTCATCAATGGATCAAGTCACATATCGGTATCCAATTATTTGTTCATCATATGTACAAATAATTTCTTCTTAACATTCCTTCTATTATAATGGATCATATCCATTATAATTATATCTTCTTTAAATTTGGGTCTCACCCAATTATGTAATTGATCATCTTATCTGAATTAAACCTAATTTAATTCTCATCTTAATTCATCAAATATTCTCCTTAATGCATGTGACCCATTAGGCCCTTTAACATGTTGGCAATAACCATGTCCTAATCATAGACCCTATGAATGATTGGATAACTCTTTGTCTAATTCAACAACATGATTATAGATCATGAGAGGCCTCTAGCAAAGCATCATAACCACCCAACTGCTAAAGGTTTTGTTGATGTGACCATCAACGCTTGTCCATGAACGGTTACCATATGATCAAATCCTTTCGTCACATATCCCAGATCAATCAGTGGTATAGAATATGTCAACCCTGTAATTGATCTTTGTTTATTTGATCTCAGGAAAAATTGACTCATATGAATTAGAACTTCGAAACCATTTCGAATTCCAACTCAACCTTGCAAGGATTTATCAATCAATTTAATCCATCAAGTGGCCGTGGGATATAACCCTTTCTATCAAGGGAGACGAATCATGTCTTGATCAAACATCATCTTCATGTGCTTCATGTCATACCCAATCGATACCATATTTGCCATCCATGGCTAGAGCGACGTTTGGATGCCGTCAAAGCATGACATTCCACACAAGAGATGCAATGAAGATCTCAAGTCAAAGGATCACTCACACCACCGTCATTAGAGATCAACCATCGACACTATACAGAATATCCATATGGGATCTCTATACGTGTCATCCAATGCATTGTTACAATAACGAGCATCTATACACCTATCCAAGTATCTTCATACTTCAGCTTGTGAAATCAGCTGCTCACCCCAAGGGTGAGGATATGTAATATGTGCTAGTCTCACGGTGTTCGATGGTGTCTAGTCCCATCTATACATTAACTAGGGAAGTTTAAAGAATCGAACCATAATGTGCAATTTGAATCTCACAATTTGTAATCTCTATTATAAATTTCATATGCATGGTTCACATTCTTTTGGACTTTATTTTACAGACAAATATATCAAATAAAAGACATCTGAATAGATAAAGAAACTATTTTATTTGATTTGTATTCATAGAATGAATACAGCATTCAATCCAATTGGATATAGGGCATACACTAACATAACTTGCCAAGGTGGCAGCAGTATTTTCAGGACTCCATAAATGGCACCCTAAACATCTCTACACCTATTGGATAAAAATATTTGCAACTAGTTGGTTTTATATGTTAACTTTAATATTTAGATGGTATTTGATCATGGTAATATAATATTATTAAATCTTATGTTCCTCTTAATCTTATAGATGGTAATTAAATTCTTAAGAATAAAAGATTACTGTGTTTCATTTATAAAAATATGGTAATCAATTTACTATATTTTTAAATTTTATTAAATTTTATTATAAATCTTTTTATCTTTAAAAGGCCCCTCTTCTTTTGCTAGAATATAAAATATTTTGGTAAAAATTAAGATTCTTTATAAATTAATTTTAGAAATAGTATATTTAAGCATTATAAATATTTATTATATATAATATAATATAATATTATTAAATGTCCTATTATATAATATATAAATATTTAGTAATATATTATACGATAATTTAATATGCAAGAAGGCCATATATATTAATAATTAAAATTTAATATTTACGTATTATTATATATATAATAGTGTTTAAACATTAAAAATTATATTAATATTAAATTTAATACTAATGTAGAATATTATATTATCTATTTAATATTAAATACTTAAATATTATTTAGTACAAACTAAATATATAATTAAGTTTATTAAATATTTAAAGAGAAATCAAGAGTATAATTTAAAATTACCAGAATTTAATAATCTTAAATACCCATCTTTCATATGAGAATCTGATTATCGTGATTTATGATAATCTTTGATGAGAATCAATTTTATCACTTAAATTATCATATCTAATTGCCAAATATGATAATTTGTATGATAATCCTAGATTACTAAAATATATTATCATAAATCAAATGAAGGTTAAAGTTCATTCTTAAAAGCAAAACTAATACCTATTTTTTATCAAGCCACCTTGGTTCGGCGTGCTGCCAATTGGATCCGACGTATCTGTGATGAGGAGGAGAATATCTTAGAGGATGAAGAGGCCATTCGGGAGCAGATCGTCCGCTTCTTTCAGTCCCAATGGTTGGAGCAGTCAGTCAATGGCTTCCCCCTTATACCTATTTCTCAGGCTGCCAGGGTATCTGATGGTGACAATGGTATGCTTACGCGGATGGTCACAGCGGAGGAGATTCGTTCTGCTGTATGGGCTCTGGGGCCTGATAAGGCCCCAGGATCGGATGGATCTTCGCTTGTCTTCTTCTATCACTACTGGGATATTGTGGGGCAGGATGTTATTTAGGCTATCCAGCCTGTATTCTCCTCTAGATCTTTCTCTCGGGACTGGTAGCGGATGTTTGTTTCCCTTGTTCCAAAGCGATCGAATGATTCGCTTCCCCAGCATTATCGGTCTATCAGCTTGTGCACCATCCTATATAAAGTCTGTGCTCATCTATTGGTCACTCTGATGCAGGGTGTGATTGCCCGCTTGACATCTTTGGAGCAGCGGGCTTTTATCCGTGGTCTTAGTATCACTGATAATGCCCTCATTGCCTAGAAGTTTATGCATGATCTCCAGCGAGCGACTGCTAGACATAATCTTATGGCCATCAAATTGGACATGGAGAGAGCTTATGATAGGATCAGCTGGACATTTCTTTGGCAGACGCTTTGGGAGCTCGGATTTGCTGATCTTTTCATAGACTGGGTTATGACGTGCGTCTAGTGGCCCACTTTTTCTATTCTTATTAATGGCAGTCCGATTAGATTCTTCCCCTTAGCCATGGGTCTCTGTCAGGGTTACCCCCTCTCTCCCTTCCTGTTCATACTGTGTGCTAACGATCTCTCTCGTGCTTTTACTCAGGCAGTTGGGGTGGCTCAGCTGCAGCCTTATATGCCTGGGCCCCATGGCCCCCCTCTCTCCCACGTTCTCTTTGCAGACGACTGTATCCTGCTTAGCCCTGCTTTTATTCAGAATGCGGCTGTTTACTCTGCTATCCTTCTGTCTTACTGCCAGGCTTTCGATCAATAGGTCAACTTGCAGAAATCTGTTCTATGTTTCAGCCCTTCGACCTCTACCCTTCGCCGTGCAACCATCTCCCAGTTGCTTGGGATCTTGACTTTCTTTGACCGCTTGTCCTACCTCGGGATCCCCATTACAGGGCATCGTTCCCGTCAGCATGATTTTGAGGACCTTGATCGACGGATTTCTAATCGATTGGATCGTTGGCAGGTCTCTGGCCTCTCATGATAGGATGTATTACATTGCTTCGGTCTATTCTTACATCTCTTCCCCTTTACCTATTGTCCAACGCTCTGATTCCGTCTATTTGTCTTCGCTGGATAGAGCATCGCTTCCGCGACTTCCTTTGGGCATCGATGCAGAGGGGCTATAGTCTTCATCTTCTGTCTTGGGATCTTATTTGCTTGCCTATTCGGGGGGTGGATTGGGGATCCAGTCCTTGGCGATTCGCAGAGAGGCTCTAATCGCTAGGCACGCATCCAGATTTTTGTTGGACCCTTATTGTTTTTGGAGCTCTGTCATGCGTGGCAGATATGGCGGCTAGACTTTTGATTCGGCCTTCCGTACTTTTCGAGGCTGTTCCTACTTCTGGAGAGCGATATGCCAGTATGCCCCTACTATCATGATCGATATCCACTGGATGATTGGGGATGGTAGTTATGTTAATGTTACTCAGGACATCTGGATAGCTGATCTTCCACTATCCCGTTAGCCGACTTTCCTCAGCTCTGATGTCGGTCCCTCTATGCCAGTTTCTGCTTTGATTAGCCATGATAGTTCTACCTGGCACATCCCTACAGTGTCCCTGCTTTTTGGGGTTGAGGTTGTGCAAAGGATCCTCGTCATCCCTCTTGCTTCCTCTGTTGTTTCTGATACCAGAGTGTGGTGTCGATCTTGCCTCCCACGTGCCCCTACTAGAGACCTTGTCGACCGCTTCCGTCCTCAGACTTCGGGACTGAGTGATATGGCTTGGATATGGCATCAGCCCATCCACCCCGGGATTCAGCTCTTTTTGTGGAAGCTTGTGTGGGACCGTCTTTCTACTTGTTCTCTTCTGGCTGGCCGCAGTCTTTCTATTTTGTCTCTTTGCCCGATATGTGGACTACAGGATGAGACAGTCGAGCATGCTATTCTCACATGTTCTCATGCGTCTCGGATTTGGCAGCAGCTTCATTATTCCCCATGGATGCCGAAGGAGGGACCCACCCGGCTTTCATTTCTGCTCGCCATCCATCTGTCTGCCCAGCGCGATCCCCGCTCTCAGGGTGTCCTTTTTGCATATCTGGCTTATCACATTTGGTTGACCTAAACCAGATTGTCTTTGCTAAGGAGACGGTC
The DNA here is from genome assembly GCA_900491605.1 of Calamus simplicifolius. Classification (NCBI taxonomy): domain Eukaryota; kingdom Viridiplantae; phylum Streptophyta; class Magnoliopsida; order Arecales; family Arecaceae; genus Calamus; species Calamus simplicifolius. Next base: position 159,125 of record UESW01004254.1, read on the forward strand.
TCGCCTCAGGGGGTCACCCGCACAGTTGTCTCCCTCGCTATGGAGTACTTTCGTTCAAATTCTGGTATTCACTTTGACAGATCCGGCCATTGGGACTTCCCTGCTATTTTGGTAGCATGCCGTTCTACGGTCTTTATCTTTTGGAAGCCTCCACCCTAGGGTTATGTCAAAGTGAACTTTGATGGTTCTGTCTCGGATCGACTTGCTGGATCCGGATTTGTTATTAGGGGGCCAGAGGGAGTATTGCTCGCGGCAGATGGATATGGCTCACTCGACATTTCGATCCCTATGACTGAGCTTCAGGCTGCTTGGGCTGGCATTACCTATGCTGTCCGTCATTTGGGCTCTTGCCGATTGGTTATAAGGGAGATTCTCTCATGATTGTCCGCTAGATTAGACAGGATGTGGATCTTTGCTCCCCTCACAATCCTCTAATTTGTGATATTTGGGCTTCTCTCCAGTCTACTTGTGCACCACTGATCCAGTATGTCTACCGGAAAGCCAACGCTGCGGCCGACTGGGTTGCTTCTGTTGGAGCCAGCTAGCCTGGCCAATGGGGATGACATTTTGGTAACCCCTGTCCTATTATTTTACAGCAAATTTTGTACTCTGACCTTTCGGCCTCGACTCACGCCAGAGTTGTGTGATCGTCTGCTTGTACCCAAAAAAAAAAAAAAAAAGCAAAACTAATTGATATCCTTGGACTACCTTGACACAAAGGCCAAAGATGAGACAAACGATCTTAGAAAGGTCCCATAGCACACCTTGTTCCTCTGGCAATGCTGTTTAACCCCAGTTGTTAAGCAGTGCCATCCATAATTCTTGTCCCATGTGCGGGGTTCCTCTTTAGATATATCTGACCATATCCATTCAATAAACCTTCCTATCATCAAATTTTCAGAAAGTAATTTAAAAAGAATGATGGAAGCAAAATAATGAGATTCTATGTTGATTCAAGGCATGCTGCTCAATTGAGGTTGATTATTTCTCATAATAACTTGACTTAAATATGAAAATAATCGTAGATATCTCTCCCAGAATAGCATGCTTAAAGTTAATACATCCTAAATTTTACATTTGACTTTTTTTGGTTTAGGAGACCAGGATATCAGACTTTAGCCACCCTTTCTTCTGCTTCTGATATTGCTTTCTCAACCATGCATGCAAACCATTAATAGCCTCTCTTCCAGACAATGCTCCATACTGCAAAAGGAACATATCATAACCTCTGCCAAAGTCTTTTCTTTTCTCCTTTTTTTTTCCTGAGCAAATATCAAAGTGCTCTTTGGACATAGAGCTATTGAACTAAACAACAAACATGTATTAAAGTTCTTAACAGCTATCTAGCTAGGCAGTAACCGTGTTTCCACATTGAATTGCTTCAATCTATTACTCTCCACAGGGGATGTGGTTCCCAGAATTCATGTCAACAGTGCAAATATCTATACAATCTATATGTACTTTTTGTGGCACATAGTTTGGACACAAATGAGGCAAGCCTGAAAGTCAGATGATTGATGGATCACCAGGTGGTTAGGTAGGTCTAGTGAAAAACAAGGTTTTTTCTCAGAAGATGTTTCATATAGTTCATACGAAGATGCCGAATTTACTATTAATGAAGCCATATAGAGTCATGAATAATAATAAGCAATTTGTTCAGAACTAAGTGCGGTGAAGAAGAAGGGACATATATAAGCTGGAAATTTCCTGGGTAAGCTCATCAACTGTATAATTAGAATGCAAATATGAAAGGATAAACATTCATTATAGAACTCTGCCAACCTTTCTATCATGTGTGATCCATATTTCTCCAAATATATTTTCAATATTGGAATCAACCAACAGACACTGCAAAATAACTGTTGTTACATGAAAAAAATATTGAGGAAGATGATTGAAAATGCCTTCTGGAAGTCAAAGAAAATAAATCTACTTCAATATGGATTTTTGTTTTGGATGGTCATCCCTCAATGACATGTTCTACCTATTCAGACCAGTAATCTACTTTAACAATATCAACAGGCCAAAAGACTATGATCCACAGCCCACAAGCAAATATAACGGGTTACAGTAGTACATAAGGACATGAGGACAAGCAGTGTGAACAAACAGAAGCTAAGAAGTAGATAAACATGCCAACTGGAACAGCATTCATAGCATGCCACAGACTTCTACCGTCAGAATTTGGCCATTGAAGTCCCTTTCATCTATTTTGTAATTTTGTACAAAAAGAAGTCCCTCCTAACTTGTTAACAACTCAAATAATGACTGAACACTACTGTTTTCATCCAAAGAATGTAGGTTTCTACCGTAGAGATCACGGGCACAACATATCGCGTGACCTCTAGCTATTTTTATCAGAATGCTGTTGATCGACACCACTTGTCATTTGAATTGGACCCGACCATCCAATGCACCTCACCGACAACCAGCAAAACCTTGTTCACCAATGATCCAGAACTAAATTAAATTTGCAATTGTATGCTCATCAGCGATCCAGAACTAAATTAAATTTGCAATTGTATTCGTAGAAGCAGCAGAACTCATGTCAAATTCCTCCTTGCATAGGTTTAATCAAGATCAAGAATTCAGGAATTCAGGATAACACTCTGGACTCTCCTACGAAATTTTTGAGATTGCAGTACCCTAATGCAACGGAAAACGCCGATAAAATTTATACTTTTTGAGAATGCAAAGAAACCCTATACCTCGAGCCGATGGAGATCATTGAGCCATTTACAGGAACGAAGGGGATTGTAGGGTTTTGTTCCATTGCCGCCACTGCACCGCCTCCCTGTCCGCCGGAAACCCAGCATCCGTTGCCACCCACGGTTTTTCGATATCTTATAATAAGGAATGGGGAGGGGTTCATGGAATTGGAGGCTCTGAGGGCGAGGAGGGGACCGTGGCCCAAAGCTTGCCTATAGGGTTTGGACAGAGGTTGCCGAAGCTCCGACGGACATCGCCACCGGAGAAAGCGGTCAGCGGTCGAAGACGAAGAGAACTCGGGTGTTAATCCAAACAACATTAAAAACAAAAAAATTAACTCGTCTAACGTGACATGATGGCATCATCGATTAATTTGATTTACCGTATCGATCATAAATTAGGTTAATCAAAGAACACTTTTTTTTCATGTAGATTTTTATCTTCATCCGTAATTTCAAGTTGGAGCAACAAATCAAATTTATAAAAATAAAAAAAAAATATTATAAAGGTGATATTAACGTGGACAAGATGTTTCCTTCTTTTAGGATGCTTAAAAGAGGAATGAAAAAGTACATTAGCTTAATCCAAGACTAATGATTCTTTTGGTGTTGATAAAAATGGGTCACAGGATTCAAGATTATTTGTTTCATGCTGAATTTTGTTTATCAACTCACTGATTAGAATGGTATTATTAAGGGGTAAAATTATCATTATATTGATAGTTCACATTGGCGATGGGATCGCGCCCAATCCAAATACCCTGCTTGCCAGCTAGCTGGTGCGACAGTCTAGCAATAATCATCTCTTTATAATGAAGAGAAAAAAAAAAAAGAAAAAGGGACACGTCGCTGGAGCATTTAATGGTGCCGAAACGGTTATAATGGCTTGGCATAGAATAAAAAGAAAAGAGAAAGCATGCCTCGGCACTCAAGCCCCGCCTCATTCAGGCCGAGCCATGCCTCGGCGCTCTCATTCAGGCCAGCTTCAACATAGCTCAGCCAACATAGCTCGGCCAGCCTCAGCTTCGGCCAGCTTCAACATAGCTCGGCCAACATAGCTCGGCTAGGCCAGATTCAGAATAGCTCGGCCAACATAGCTCGGCTAGCCTCGGCCAACATACCTCGGCTTCCGCAACCATGCTATGTCTCTTGCATCAAGGCATTTATGGCCTCATAAAGGCCACGTTCATCCACCTGCTTTAAGGCATTTAATGCCTTTTTTCTTCCATGCATTAAGGCATTTATGACTGCCACGTTGGCCTCTTGGCACCTACCTCCGCAGAACCATGGTGACCGAACCACAGCGTTCAAAATACCTCTGGAATCCGTCGCGTAAGAATTCGAATCAACTATAACTGAATAAGATTCCAGGCCGCGAATCATGCCCAGAGGTGGCCTAGGACCCGCAAGAGTGGCCTAGGTCATGTGATCATTAAACCTTATGGCATCAACTAGCTCTCCCAGCCGTCGATCCTCTAACTGACAAGATACGGATCCCGCTGGCATCATAACAAACTCGATTCGGATCTCAACGGCTTTCAGACCCATGACACCTCCAAGCAGTCAGGTGACCCTCTATAAATACAACTGTCTTCCTGCTTCTAAGGTACGCGCCATCATGCGCACTTGCTCACTGGCACATTCTCTTTCTGCCCTGGCTTCTCCCATTTTCTGCCATTAGCGCTCTGCTCAAGCCCTCTTGAGAGGCCACCCTGGAGAGACTCTTCAGCGAGAGCCTTCTCTCCATTTTTGTTGATTGCTGATCTTCACTGACTTGAGCATTGGGGTCTTCTGCAGAGGGCCACCCCCAACGCCTCTCGCGTGAGGACTGTTTTGCAGGTCCACCCAAGGGGAGCCCACACTGCAGCCCGATCGTCCGAGTCGAGGACAGATTTCGGCAGCAACAAATTGGCGCTAGAGGAAGGGCCCTCAAGTCCCATAAACTTGTGATCCAGGAGATAAGGGTCTCGATCTTGAAGAGAACCCCTCCAATGGCCAATCGAAGAAAGGCTACTTCCGAAGCCCGGGACCAGGTCGTCTCCCAAAGACCTGATCCGGTGAGCAGTGTGGCACCGCCACCACCAGTGGAGACTCCATCGCCACCAGCGGCCCCAGTGACCCAGGACCAGTTTGTCACACTGGTCCAGCAGGTCCAAGCACTGACCCATTTGATTCAGGGATGCCATGAAGCTTCCCGTCCAGCTGCTCCTGCTCTGCATCTTCCTGAGGAGGTCGCGGCCCCCATTTCCCCAGCAATCTCTTCTTCCGGTCCGCACGGAGCCGCGGACCCCCCTCATCGTCCTAAGGGAGCTGAACCAGCCCTGCAAGTGGTCTGCAGCAAGGATCTTCCTAGATCTCGGCGGGCCTGATCCCTCTCTCCGGTGTCCTCTTGCCACGACTCGACGCCCTTCTCGCCTCGGCACTATAGCTCGGCTTCCGTAGCCGCGCTATCGCACCAAGGCATTTATGGCCTCATAAAGGCCATGTGCATCTACCTGCTTTAAGGCATTTAATGCCTTATCTCCTTCCATCATTAAGGCATTTATGGCTGCCACGTTGGCCCCTTGGCACCTTTTGCATGAGGAAGGATGGCGTCATGAAGCAAGACAAGGAGTTCTTGACTCATGCTTCACAGAAGTCAAAGGTCCAGCTTCAGCTTCGGCCAGTGGGTCTACCGCACCACCCAAAGAGTTCCCACAGGCGAGACCCCATTCCGGATGGCCTTTGGCACAAAAGCTGTCATCCCCATGGAGATAGGACTCCCCTCTCCATGGGTGGAGAGCTACTCGGAGGAGGCTAACGACGAGCAGCTCCGCACCAACCTCAACTTGGTGGAGGAAATCAGGGAAAAAGCTCGAATCAGAGTAGCTGCATACCAGCAAAGAGTAGCTCGTTATCGCTCCACCCGAGTCAGAGGGAAATTTTTCCTCCCCGGTGATCTGGTGCTTCGGAAGGCGCCCATCTCAAAGCCACTAGAGCAAAGAAAATTATCCCCAAATTGGGAGGGCCCCTATCAAGTGACGGAAGTCATCGGGCCTGGTACCTACAAGCTCCAGGACCTGAACGGGAAATCCATTCCCTGGACATGGAGTTCAGACAATCCGCATATATCATCAATAGAGTACGCTCTCTATAGACTCGCCCCATTTACAGCTTTGGCATCTTGTTTTATGATCCGCGGCACGACTGCTACGGTCGTTCTTTCAAAAAGTCACAATAGAAAACAGATGTCGTTCACGCATCCATTCGGCACGACCGAGCTGTCTCCTTAAACAGAAAATCTCCGTACTCGGCTGGGCCGAGTCCTATTCATCGAAGACTCGTATGGCCGAGCACCCCCAGTACGGCCGAGGGCCAAGTGATCTCCAAAACCCCATCCGGATTCGGGCAGCTTACAAGCCCCAGCCGGACTAGGTGACCTCTAAAATTTCATCCGGATTCGGGCAGCTTACAAGCCCCGACCAAAGGACAAAGAAACCTCGGTTGGATTCGGACAGCTTACAAGCCTCGGCCAAACCGAATAATCTCCAAACAGTCTCCGTACCTTGGCCGCGCCAAGTAAAATATAATCTTTTAAATCCTCCGGGCCGAGCGATCTCGTACCTTGGCAGCGCCAAGTAAAATATATCATGAAGCTCGGCAACACCGAGTAATTTATTTGAAGGCTCGGCAACACCGAGTAAATTAATATTTGGAAGCCTCGGTTAGAGTAACATCTTGGGAAGGCTCAAGACCTCGGCAACACCGAGTAATTTATTATTTGAAGGCTCGGCAACACTAAGTAATTTATTATTTGGAAGCCTCGGTTACAACCGAGTAGCATGAAGACTCGGCAACACCGAGTAAATTATTTGAAAGCCTCGATTACAAGTAAGCATCTTGGGAAGGCTCGGCAAGACCGAGTATTTATTATTTGAAGGCTCGGTAGTAATTTTATTTGAAGGCTCGGCAACAAAGTAATTTATTATTTGAAGCCTCGGTTACAACCGAGTAGCATTTTGGAAGGCTCGACAAAACGAGTAATTTATTATTTGAAGGCTCGGCAACAACCGTTAATATTCCTGAAGACTCGGCAACAACCGAGTAATAAATTTCCTAAAAAAAAGTATACCCTTACTAAACTCATTCTTGTTCATTGAATTAAATTTAGCTTTTGAAGCCTGCAAAATTCTTATAATTCTCCTTCAAAGCTACAATGAGAAGCAGATCATATAAATCCTCGGCCGGGCCGAGCGATCTCCATACCTTGGCAGCGCCAAGTAAAATATAATCTTTATAATCCTCGGCTGGGCTGAGCGATCTCCGTACCTTGGCAGCGCCAAGTAAAATATAATGTTGAAGCTCGGCAACACCGAGTAATTTATTATTTGAAGGCTCGGCAACAATTCCAGTAGCATCTTGGGAAGGCTTAATTTATTATTTGAAGAAGCCTCGGTTACAACCGAGTAGCATCTTGGGAAGGCTCGGCAACACTGAGTAATTTATTTTTAATTTATATTTGGAAGCCTCGGTTACAACCGAGTAGCATATTGGGAAGGCTCGGCAACACCTTGGAAGCCTCGGTTACAACCGAGTAGCATCTTGGGAAGGCTCGGCAACACCGAGTAATTTTTTCTCGGCCTCGGCAACAGTAGCCCTTTTATTATTTGAAAGCCTCGGTTACAACCGAGTAGCATCTTGGGAAGGCTTAATTTGAAGGCTCTCCTCTTACAACCGAGTAGCATCTTGGGAAGGCTTGGCAGCACCAAGTGATTTATTATTGGAAGCCCCGCCAGAGCTGAAGTGCATATCAAAAGCCTCGGCAGAGCCAGTGCATCTCTTATTATCAAAAGCCCCGGCCAGAGCCGGAGTGCGTATCAAAAGCCTCGGCCAGAGCCGGAGTGCATCTCTTATTATCCAAAGCCCCGGCCAGAGCCGAAGTGCATATCAAAAGTCTCGCCAGAGCCGGAGTGCATCTCTTATTATCCAAAGCCCTGGCCAGAGCCGAAGTGCGTATCAAAAGCCTCGACCAGAGCCAAAGTGCATATCTTATTATCCAAAGCCCCGGCCAGAGCCGAAGTGCGTATCAAAAGCCTCGGCCAGAGCCGGAGTGCATCTCTTATTATCCAAAGCCCCGGCCAGAGCCGAAGTGCGTATCAAAAGCCTCGGCCAGAGCCGGAGTGCATCTCTTATTATCCAAAGCCCCGGCCAGAGCCGAAGTGCATCGTATCAAAAGCCTCGGCCAGAGCCGGAGTGCATCTCTTACTATCAAAAGCCTCGGCCAATCCGAGTGATATGCACTAAAGCTTCGTCCCAGCCGGATAATTTCTCGGACACTCTAGCGCAACTAAAGCGCCTTATTTTACTTCAGCAAGAGGGCCGCCCAGGCCTTTCTCTAACCTACACAGAGATAAACACTTCCTCTACAGAGGATCGAATGACATGTTCCCCAAATAAGATTGCTCCAGAATTCTACTCCCTATATCCGAAGTTACACTTCGGACTAGGGAGTGGGGCATGTGTTGAGGGGTAAAATCATCATTGCATTGTTGACCGCTCACATTGGCGATGGGGTTGCGCCCAATCCAAATGCCCTGCTTGCCAGCTGGCTAGTTGGCGCGACATTCTAGCAACAAGCATCTCCTCTTAATGAAGAAAGAGAACAAGAGGAAAAAAGGGCCACCTTATGTGCGTGGGTTCTCCTAAGGGCCACCTCATTAATATCCGATAGTCAAGTCAATAGGCTGGAGCATTTAATGGTGCCGAAACGGTCATAATGACTTGGCATGGAATAAAAAGAAAGGAGAAAGCATGCCTCGGCACTCAAGCCCCGCCTCATTCAAGCCGAGCCATGCCTCGCCGCTCTCATTCACGCCAGCTTCAATATAGCTCGGCCAACATAGCTCAGCCAGCTTCAACATAGCTCGGCCAGGCCAGATTCAGCATAGCTCGGCCAATATAGCTCGGCCAGCCTCAACCTCGGCCAACATACCTCGGCCTCCGCAACCACGCTATATCTCTTGCATCAAGGCATTTATGGCATCATAAAGGCCACGTGCATCCACCTGCTTTAAGGCATTTAATACTTTTTTTTTCATGCATTAAGGCATTTATGATTGCCACGTTGGCCCCTTGGCACCTACCTCCGTGGAACCATGGTGACCGAACCACATCGTTCAAAATACCTCTGCGAAATTCGGCGCGTAAGAATTCGAATCAACTATAACTGAATAAGATTCCAGGTGGCAAATCATGCCTAGTGGTGGCCTAGGATCCGCAAGAGTGGCTTAGGTCCATGTGATCATTAAACTTCATGGCATCAACTAGCTCTCCCAACTGTTGATCATCTAACTGACAAGATACGGATCCCGCTGGCATCATAACAAACTCGATTCGGATCTCAACGGCTTTCAGACCCACGACACCTCCAAACAGTCAGGTGACCCTTTAAATACAACCGTCTTCCTGCTTCTAAGGTACGCGCCATCATGCGCACTTGCTCACTGGCACACTCTCTTTCTGCCCTGGCTTCCTCCATTTTTCGCCATTAGCGCTCTGCTCAGAGCTCTCGAGAGGCCACCCTGGAGAGACTCTTCAGCGAGAGCCTTCTCCCCATTTTTGTTGATTGCTGATCTCCACTGACTTGAGCATCGGAAGGTCTTCCGTAGAGGGCCACCCCTAACGTCTCTCGCGTGAGGACTGTTTGCAGGTCCACCCAGACGGGAGCCCATGCTGCAGCCCGATCGCACCTGAGTCTTAGGACATATTTCAGCAGCAACAGGTATAAATAACCCATCTTAAGTTACAACATACATGATAAGGAAATAAAGGGCAGGGCCATATGGTTCCATCAAAGGAGCCTCCAGGCCATCAGGAAGGTGGCATGATATGTTTTTTTGGGTTAGCGAAAGGAGTTTTGACCTAATACTCAGAATTCTAAACCTGAACAATATGATTATGTGATGTGATTTAAGCTACACAAGCCTTTGTAGATATAGTATTTCTTATGATGTAAACAGTGTTATATATTATTTTTATAAAATTTTATAAAGTTATATAAAAAATAATTTAAAATTAAGACTTTATTGTTATTATTATTTTATATAAAAATTTGATATATAATTAACTAAAAAAATTAATCACGTTCCAACAAAAGGGTTTCAAGGCAGCTTTAAACCAGACCTGGCACACCAAATGCAGGGACTAGTTCAAAGCATGAGGCCTTTTAGGCAAAACCCCCTGCTAAAAATTAAAAAACTCATAGTTCTAATATAATTAGCAAAATAATACTATTTGGTTCAAGTGAGAACCGATCTAAAGATCCACTGCAACTGCCATCCTAACATTTCTACGTACGTATGACGACTTTGAGATTCCACGATTAGCTGGCATTTACAAGATTAAATTATTAGAATTTATTAAATAATTCTTCATCTTAAATTACTCTAATAGAGTAGTTCCGGCAGTGTTAGCATAAGCTCCATTACTACTAGCATCTCATTGATGGGTGAAATCACAGTTATCCACCATAGGGTGAAATACGTCTCTTTACACAGAATCTGAAAAAATATTAGATCAACACAAGCTTAGCTTCCAGCAATAACACTAGTTTACAGGGGCTCTCCCTGCTAACATAAAAGATAACACGTTTTAATAGATATAATGGAGCAGAACTCCATTCCAGTAACATAAAAGATAACACGTTTTAATAGATATAATGGAGAAGAACTCCATCTGGATGACAATATCATTTTACATAGCAGAACTCGATTCTGGACGGCAATATCATTAAACTATATATATATATATATATATATATAGTATTTGCTATGGAAGTATATTTAAGGATGAAGGACTTGTTCAACGATTAACCAGGTTAATGCAGTCCGCGAAAGGAAGGAACCCATGCGCAAGAGCCGCATGCCAAGCTTTCTCAACGCCGGTCACTCTGTCACCACATTCATGTGCATTCCATTCCTCCAGTGCATGAACTATTCCAGCTACACGCCATGCACTCATCACCCTCCTTGGCAGCCAATCCTAGTAGAATCAGAAAAAAAAAAGAAAAAGAAAAAAACATTTACAGACATTTGAAAGAAACGGAGAAAAAAAAACATTTCAGACAAGAACCATGGTAAGCCATGGGGGGAAAGATTAGCTTTATCATGTAGTATTTGCATGAACCGTTTTAGAGTTTGTAGATTTTAAGTTGAAAACCACTTCTTATGATGTGCTAGCTAGGAAATGCTGGTGTCATTGTGCAATATATGGTGTGGCATTTATTAGCCTATCCAATGCAAAAGGTAAACGTCTGCATTAGATGTCCGAAAACAATGCCTATGGAAAATTATGATACTACCTAATTATGGATTATGCATGCAATACCCAATTTCTTTGAAAAAATTAAACATCTTGGCATCTTTTTTTTTTTTTCAGAACAAGTTCTATACAAGTTCTCATTCACTAAAGTTGCAACCATCATATCAATCGAGAAAATCAACCTTCTCATATATTATATTATCTATAGACTATTATCTTATTTCAATATACTTTCTAATATATCATGTTTGATTATTTAGCTGTTGAAGATTGAAAAATCATTTGCATATGTATCTGTATGCTCTCTAACTGTACCTCACATGTATGCAAATTTTCATATGCCTTTGGAACCACCATTGCTGGAGTATAGTGATAAATGCAATCTTTGCGAACTAACTTGGGAGGGAATTGAGTAAATGGAATAATATGAATGCCTTTTCTGGCACTCCATTGATCTTGATCTCTCACTTCATCTCCTACCAACCATACCTGCATGCAATAAGAAGAATATTTCCACATAATGTTCTGATATAAATCATACAAAGATCTGTAGTTTATATTGCACATCATGAAAAGCACTCAAATCTTCTTTAAATCAGAGGCTTATAACTGTTGCATATCTATCAATACACGTTGCACGTTGCGCAATAGATAATTTATACAAATACAAGGAAGAAGAATTTATCATTTAATTTCAAGTTTAAATCTGCTCCACAGAAGAAAAAATGTAGGTCTTCATTGCGTTGTTTGCTAATTCCAACATTTTTGAAGCATGCTACTTAGGTTGCATTTGTAGCATCACTAGACAATCTAAATGATAATATAGATTACCTACAAGATATATTACCACTGGATGGATTGCCAGTAATGTTGATTACTGTGTTTGATATACATAGGTAATGTTTTTAAATTAAATTCATATAATAAATTAAATCTATTAAAAATTTTCAGAATACCCCAAGATACCTCTAAATCAAAGTGTTTATATATAAGTCGAAGGTACTAGATTTAATTTTTTAAGATTAAAATATATTTTAATATTTAAACATTTATTCAATTTTTTTATTCTTAAACTTTTAATTATCATAATTATTTATTATATTTTAAAAATAATTTATTTTTAATATTTTATTATATAAAATTAATTAAGATAATAAAATAATTGATATATTATGATAATATGAATGCATCGATTAGTTGATAGCAAAATGTAAGTTATTTTTTAAATTTAAATAGTAATGTAATTAAACGTTATAATTTTAAATTACTATATTGTCAAGAAGACATTGCTAAGAACACTATTTTTTTTTATTTTTATTTTTTTAAATTTTAATTTTTTTTATTGATTTTTTTCTATGGACGGATAATACCATGGTTTATTTTTGTTTGAAGATATGAGAAAAGATAAGGTCGACGAGACAAGAGCAAAAAGAGAAAAGAAGGGAATGATTTTTGTTTGGAGAAAGGGATAATTTTATTTTATAGAAAGGAAGGCATGTGTAATTTTATCAAAAAAAATCTATTAGATTACAACATATCCAGTAATATGGATAAACTACCTTCCCTTGAAGTAGTCTAGATTACCTTTTAGGATGGATTACTATTCAAAAGATGTACCAAATATAGTTATCTGATGGGTTTTATTTAAATTATTGATAATCTGGATAGATTACCTGCTACTAAATGCCTCCTTAGATTCTTTTAGCTTTCGTAGGAAGCTTTAATTTTCAGACACGAAACATGGTTGCTAGAGTGAGGTTTTTCAAGGAAGTAACTAAGCTGCTGATTTGACAAAGTTTTTCGACTAAATTTGAAATTTTATCTCTAATTTACCATTTGACCAATAATTAATAAAGTCATATATTGTTAGAATACGAGAACAAATTTTTCTAAAAAATAAGAAAGAAAACCAAAAGGTGGATCAACATTTACCTCACTAGTGTAACTATTAGACAACACCAAATGACAATGCAATTCTGGTGGCAGCTGCAGTTTTAAGAGCTCGTACGTATCTTTCTGAACCATCTCTACCTGTTGGATAACAAACATTGCTGCTTGTAGGTATAACTTCAATGTTTAATCGATGTTCAATCTCTAAAATAGAGGAGGGGATGCTGTGACTAATTGATCTACCTGGACTCCCTTTTGACATAAGGTCAGAGACAAGAAATAAGCCACCTTGGAAAGGTTGCCCAAGAGCATAATACTTTTGGTTCCTTCGGGAAGAGTATTTAGAACCACTGCAACTGCCAAGCTGGTTCCATCCACAAGTTTTGTCTTCAGTGAGGGGTTCCTTTTGAGATATAGCTCACCATATCCGTTCAGCTCACTTCCCTGTGGCCATAGGATCATTAAACAACGTAATGAAGTATATCCATATATACCAATATAGTTGTTATCTATATTTGTTCATTCTTATTTACGTTATAAGAAAGTGATGATGAGAGAATAACAGTAGCCAATATTAGGTTTTAGCATGTCTTAGAATATGGACAAAATTTAGTATAGTATGCTAGATTAGGGGTGTAATCAAGCTAAGTCGAGTCGACATAGTGCCAAGCTCGAGCTTGACTCGATTCTAAAATTTAAAGCTCGAAACTCGACTCGAGCTCAATCGAGTTTCTTATTTAGAGCTCGAATTTGAACTTGATGAAATACTTGATATACTCGACTCGGTTCAACTCGAATTTGATGTAAAAAATTTAAAAAAATTTTTAAGTTAAATAAAATATGTTTTCAACTAAAAATTCAAAGGAGTTTTATAGTTAGAGTAATATTGTAAATTTGTATAATTATAAGGGTAAAATAGTAAAATTAAGTAAGTTTGTTTAAGCTTGCGAGCTTTTCGAGCCGAATATTTTATTACTCGAACTCGACTCAATATAATATACTCGAGTAACTCAAACTCGAGCTTGACTCGATAAGCAACGAGTTAATTTCAAGTATTTTTCGTATCGATTTTGAACTACTCGCGAGCTGCCTCAACTTAGTTACACCCCTATGCTAGAAGTTTGTTATCCAATTCTTTACTTGATTAGCAGCTCATGTTCAACCCTCCACTTATCCAGCAACGCATGCTTATCGTTGTTAAGCCAAAAGCATCTATTTGAACGTGTCCTCTGTTACGTGGGTTAGCTGTGCACAAAATGCTTATCAAGTAGGGTGCCATATGGGAAGCACCTGCACCTAAGATTGTCCTTAGGATGTTAGGTTCTCTATAAATGGTTAACCGTAACAACAGTAATTTTAAACCGTTACAAGTACCACTGTAACAGTACCCTGTTTCACATCAATATATTTACTATGCCAACTTACTTGGTTGAGGAGACCAAGACTAGTAACTTTGGCTTCCTCTTTGTCTGACTGTAATATTGCTTGCTCAATCAGATGGTTGATTGTGTTTCTCTCAGACAATGACTTGTACTGCACAATGAGCCCATCAGATCCAAATATTTTCCAAAACACGTCACCAAAAAGAAATAAATAAGCTGAAAGCATTGCAGTTCTTACCTGGAAGCTGTATCTTGGTACCACCTTTGTTTCCATAATGAGTTTCTTGAATCTGTTCTTCTCCACGGTGAAGGTGGTCCCGAAGATCCGTGTCAGCAGCATCGTTGCAAATGTCAGTGGCGACATAATCCACATGTAATATCTTGGAATATATGGTTTGGATGCTAATGAGGAGAACCCCAGACGAAGATGGTAGATGGATTGCAAGTTGGTCAAGTGGGTCAGGTGAACCACATGCGGCCTTTCTTCCTTTCCATTGAGAGATCTTTTGTATTGTTCATCCGAATACTTGTCAACTGTACCATATATGTGGTCATAGAGTGGCATGAACAACGAGTAATTTGTTCGAAACTGTGTGTGGTGAAGGGAATGGAACCTGTAGAAGCCATCATCTTATTAACATGTTAATATAATAAAGATATGGATGATCCTGAGCATATATAGATCCCAGCAAGACTTTCCACCATGTTTATATAGTTATATTTTTACTTTTTATAGGCGATCAGATTCAGATGGTCCTTGGCCTAAAACCAATTTATAGCTTTATTGCCTGGACGATCCACTTACGAGGGAGTATACATGAGGTATTTAAGAGGGGGGAAGGCATCGAAGAGCCAGTCAGGGACTAGCTCAAAATTGCAGTGGCCCATGTAGTTCATGAAATCGATGTACGTGAGGTACCCCATAACTGCGGCTATGGACATCGTTCCAGTTAATTCCATGGTCATCAGCGGGATCGCGAAGAGTATGAAGTAGGACATCTCTTCAGCAAACGGATGGATAACAGCTGCCATGGTCAGAAGAGACGATAAATATTATTGGTGCAGGTAAACATTTGAACTAAAGAGAACTAATAAGAAAAGAAATGGATCGACAGCCATATTAAAAGTTAACATTGTTCAAATTTAAAACCTTATAATTAGTTTTTTTTTTAAATTTTTTTTTTTTGACAGTTTACGCATGTAAAGAGAACGAGAAGCAAGCCTGAATCATCGTATAGAACCATAGCCCGAAGAAACAATGACCAGAAAATGGATTATTCTTTTGATCAGAGAATAGAATTATATTTATGGACACTGATGTGGCTGACATAGTCATGAGGATAATTATGGCAAAATCAAAATTCTAAAGTGATCCGGCCCCGGCATTTTCAAGTCGATCGAGTCGGCCCGACCTTTCCTGGTCGGCCCTGCTCGGCTCTGGCATCTCGAAGTCGGCCAAGTCGATCCCGACTTTTCCTGGTTGGTCTCGCTCAGCCCCGACATCTCCAAGTCAGCCGAGTCGGCCCTAACCTTTCCTGGTCGGTCCCGCTCGGTTTCGGTATCTCCAAGTCGGCCGACTTTCAAGAAATTATTAGTCATATTTTATCCTTGATTTTTTGCTTCGGTGCATTTACAAAATATGTTATTTAATCCTGGCCAATCATTTTAGAAGTAAAACTGGAAGAATGCTTATAACCGGTTTAGAACAATAGAAGCGTAGTAGCAAATCAGATTTCTTGTTCTTTTTTTAAATTAGTCCTTCAACGTAGTGAGAAGGGCCGTCACTTAGAAAGAGAAAGAGAGAGAGCAGCCGTTACATGTGATGGGCTCTGTGACAATGGAGGCATGGTGGTGAGAGTGGTAACGTGAGTAGAGGAAATGGTGGTGCAAGGCTCTATGAAGCCAGTAGTAGATGAACTCCACCGGGCCCATGTGGAGGAGAATGGTGATTACCACTCCTCTGGTCTCCCACCAGGGCAAATGCGAAGCTCCTGGAAGGACCATGTTAGTCACGTACATCAGCAGTGCCGACAAATGATCTGGTCATCCCTGCCATATATCCAGTCCTTCATCACTCTCTGCAACGTCTCAAGCACTAAAATCTAATATCAAAGCATGCACAAAGAGAACGCGAGATAGATTTCCCATACCAGTTCCTTTCTCGGTCCACCTGATCAAAGTCCAAGCTTTTGTCGACGATCCTATGCGTGCCTTTTGCTGTTTGGCTGCGAGAGAGGGTGATCCACAGCTGAGAGTGGAGCAACCTTAGCAGCAGAATAGGGAAGATGAGAAAGTTAGACACATCCCTCTGCTCCCCACTCTCTGCCATGAACTTGCGCATGCTGTATGCCACCCATGGAGCTAACAGTACATACTTCCATCACACAAAGCAGAGAATCAGGAGGAATTAAGGGTAAAGCTACGGTCAGTATATACCCAAGGCAGTGTAACAAAAAAAGAAGCAGGGCGCATGGTAGAAGAGGGTGAAGCTGGAGCAGTCCAGGGGGATGTGACTAGCGAATTCAAAGCTATATATCTGGCAGAATACCTTGAAGTTTCCTAGCCTCTGCCATGGCCATTGAGTGAGGGGGCCTGGTTGAGACGCCATTCTTCTTCTTTCTTTCTCCCACGGCTTTTTCCTTGGATTGGCACTAATACGTGAGTGATGTATGTTAATTTATAGCCGTTTCGCCTCGAGTCCAATGGCGCTCCTCCGAGCCTCGTGTCAAATTACTTCTGTTTCCCTCTTAATAAAGCTGGAACAGCGGCCATGAGCGTTGGCACGTCCAACACGAGAGCGTCACTCTTTTCAAAACCTGATGCAATTCACTGGTCCGGAAAAGCAACTTTGCTGACGCACACGATTCTCTGGGATGATATCCATTCTCATTCATTGAATCTCAGCTGTTTTCGATGTAAAATTATACGTCGATCGGTTTATTTTTCTTCATTATTGAATCTCATTTAATATAAAATAACTGTTTTAATAATAAAAAAATTTATAAAATAAACTTAATTTTGATAAATGAAGCAGATCTATCAGATTATGTCCAAATTCATGGGTATATCCAAAATTTCCACCTTTAGTCGTATGTGATCTATTTTTGATTCAATTAAATTTAGACGTCTAACTTGCCCATCCTTAACGTAGTTATCTAAAAGATGTGCCTGATGCAACTATCATGTTTTATTATAATTAAATGGTAGATGAAGGGCAACATCGCTTCAATTATTACGCACGTAACAAAATTTAAACTTGTCATCTAATTAATGCCCCGAAAAAAGAAAAATCTACACTACAGACTTGGGTGGCCAATTATGATAGCTAGGCAACAACACTTTAATTGATTACGTACCAAAATCAAACTTGTCAGCTAAATTAATAAAAAAGATCTACATCACGGACTTGGTGGCAAATTATTCTTTTAAAGTAGTGTTTGAATGTCTTGTTCCTAATTGGAATAGGGCCTTATTTTATATTTTTTTTTAAATAGATAAAAAAAAGATAGTGAACCTTCTAGAAATTGATATTTTGATCAAACATTCTTATTTTAGAATTCATATTCCATGCTTTTTCATGAAATAGTTCTATTCCTATTTACCGAATTCCAAGAGCAATGACCTGAAAAAAATTTGACTATTATTTCCTTTATCAAAAAAATTCATAATATTAAATATAAAGAAGAAAAAGATGTAGCCTTGGCTAACTATTATTAATATATGTACATAACAATATCTACCGCAAAATGGTATTGATACAATCTACTTTTTTTCTTACTAACAGTTACTAATATAGGTACATAACATAAAAACTTTTAATAAATCATAATAATAAATTAATTAATAAAAAATAATTTATTTAAGTAATTACATTAATAAATAAATTGATAAATCTATTTTTTCTTATCATTTTGTCAGGTGTATTTTGGGATTTCTAAAAAAATCTTCATCTATTCCTAATAGAATACATGCTTATTCCTATATCATCTAAACACCATTTGCAATAACACTGCATTAATTGTACTAAATAAATAAAATATCATATTTTAAATTAAATTAAATTTAAAATAATAAAAAAGAAATTATTTTAAAAATATATTATGCCGTCGGGATCCGTTCTCCGACTCGAGCGCAGTCGATCTTCAGAGGCGGACCTGCACACAAGTCCTCGCGCGAGAGGCGTTGGGGGTGGCCCTCCGCGGAAGACCCTCCGATGCTCAAGTCAGTGGAAGAAAATCGACGATCAATCAGAAAATGGGGAGGTGGATCTCTCCGGGGAGTCTCTCTGGGGGTGGCCAATCGAAAGCTCTAGGGGGTGAGAGCATCGACGAGCAGCTGGCGAGAGCGGAAGAGTGAGAGTGTGGGTGTGAGCGCACGCATACCTGAGGGAATCTGTGAGCGTGATACTTATAGGCTATCACCTGGATCTTGAGCGCCTTCTGGAAGGTTCAGAGGTTATTAGGATACGGGGATGGATCGAATCGGGCCGTTATGGGGCTGTTGGGATCCATATCTTGTCTGTTAGGGATCGACGGCTAGGAGAGCTCCTTGATGGCTTTAGATTTGGTAGGTGTGTAGGTCTCGGGTAGCCTTGATAGGTTCTAGACCACTTCTCAACATGATTCCTTGCCTAGGATGTTGTTACAGTAGGCTTAGGCTCTCCCGCGTCAGGTTCCGTGGAGGTGAGTATTGGATCGTGGGTCACTCAGTGAAGCCGGGCCATGGAGGCTCGGGGGAAACGAGCTACAGAAAGCTCGGGAGGGCCGAGCTATGGGAGCTCGGAGAGCCGAGCTATGGAAGCTTGGGGAGTCGAGCTATGGAAGCTCGGGGAGATGAGCCATGGAAACTCGGGAGAGCCGAGCCATGGAAGCTCGGGAGAGCCGAGCTATGGAAGCTCGGGGAGCCGAGCCATGGAAGCTCGGGGAAGACGAGCTATGGAAGCTCGGGAGAGCCAAGCCATGGAAGCTCGGGAAGACGAGCTATGGAAGCTCGGAAGAGCCGAGCTATGGAAGCTCGGGGGAGCCGAGCCATGGAAGCATGGGGAAGACGAGCCATGGAAGCTCGGGAGAGTCGAGCCATGGAAGCTCGGGGGAGACGAGCTACTGGAGGCTCGGGAGAGCCGAGCTATGGAAGCTCAGGGAAGACGAGCTATGGAAGCTCGGAAGAGCCGAGCCATGGAAGCTCGGGGGAAACGAGCTACTGGAGGCTCGGGGGAGCCAAGCTACTGGAACCTCGGGGGAGACGAAGGGAGGAGGTCGGTCTTAGCCTCCTTGCACGGATATTAATGCAATGATGGTTTTACCCCCAACACATGCCCTCCACTCCCTAGTTCGAAGCGTAGGTTCGGGCATAGGGAGTACAAGTCCAGGTGGCACGCTTTGGATGGGGCGATTTGGTTTAGACAGCCCGTGCAATGATGCTATAATTAATGCGGCAGGGTCATCATGCCTTTGTGGGTAAGGCTCCTCCAAGAGTGACGGTTGGGAATACGTCACGTCGCGAATCCCGATTAATACGGTGTTTGTCGAGGCGGTTCCGGATGCCTCGGGCGAGGCGCCTCGTCTTCTCAAGATGGCTTCCTTAGTGGGGAAGCAAAGTGGTAGCCGCGCTATATATATATATATATATATATATATATATATATATATATATATATATATATATATATATATATATATATATATGTTTGCAGTATTCTCTCATTTTGTTTCTTGAAGAGTCTCGCCCTCCGCAACGCTCGCCGTTTCGCCTGGTGCTTTTCTCGGCTAAGATGACGATGAGCCCCGATGACGTAGCTTCGGAGATCGTTGCTGAGGATGTGGGAAGGATTCATCAGAGGTATGGCATACCCCCAGATGTCGTTCTGCGAGTGCCGGAGCCTGGACATAGGGTCTCGCAAGATCTGGAGCGCGGGGTCTTCGTTTATGAAGATAGCTTGAAAGCAGGCTTCTGTTTTCCTCTCCACCCCTTGGTGAAGGAAATCATGACTCACTATAACATCTGTCCGACGAGGGTGGCCCCAAACAGCTGGCGAAGCATCATCAGATTTATCTCAATGTGCCACCAAATTCGGATTGCCGCCACTCTCCCTCTTTTCCGTGCTTGTTATCATCTGATACCCGGAAGAAAATCAGAGTGGCCCTACATCGGTCCTCGGAGGTCCTTTAACGTGATTGTGGATAAGCCGTCCTCTATAAAGGGATGGAAGAGTCGGTTCGTCATCGCCGAGGGAAACATTGGTTCCGACTTTCCTCGGAAATGGGGAAATTTTGTTAGGGACGCGGAAACACATCCAGTTTTGTCAGAGCAGGAGGAGAGAGATTTGGATGTCCTTCGCAATGGCCAAGTGTTCTCGGCCAACGATCTGTTATCGGAGGGGGCCCTCTTTGCCGTCGGGCTTAGCCCCCTGGACCCGCAAGGTGAGTCCTTCCTTTTACTTTCTCCGCTGCGTGTTGCCCGATGAATGTGTTTGGATTTAATCGCATATGTTCCGTTCTTACAGCCAAGAGGTCAGCATTGTCGAGCCTTGCCAAGAGGAAGAGAGGCAAGCGCCCAGGGAAGAGCAGCGGCGTGGATAGTGGTAGGCCCGAGAAAAGGGCTCACCTCCGTAAGGAACTCGTCGGACGCCAGAGCGGCCACGATAGGAGCGCCAGGGGCGAAGGAGGATCCAGGGAGGACAGCTGCGATCCCTTGTCCTCCCGTAGTGGAAATATCGGATAGTTCAGATGAGACTCCGTTGGCTCGTCCTGCCGCGTCCCCTATGAAAGAGGAACCAGCGACGGATCCGGCGGAAGCGGTCGTTTCTGGGGGGCCTTCCGCCTCCGTGGGGCTACTACCGACTCCAGTGGGGGAGCAAGGGGAGAGGCCGCTGGTGGAGAGGTTCGGGAGGAGTCCGGGGTAGCGATGTTAGACCGCCTGTAGCGGGTCAAGAAACAGGCCAGACAGAGGCCTCGAGAGCTTGCGGAGGAGACGCAGGTGATTGTGACCGAAAAAGACGGGTCGGAAGAAGAAGCGCAGCAAGGTGAGAGTCCAGCAATGGGGACCCTTTCGAAAAGGATTTGGGGAGGCTGGCGCTTGGGCTGACCGAATTTTTCGAAGAAGCCCAAGCCAGGACTCTGATAGAAGAGGCTGGGAGGTTGAAGGCCTCTCAGACGGAGGTCACCCGGGTTGGTTCCTCGGGCGGAGATGGCCAGCCCAGTGGGTCAAACGCTGGTGTTGAGGAGGCATTTTCTGCCTTGATGAGGTCGGCCTTGTACCCGAGTGCGGATCCTTCGGCGGACAGGTTTGCGGATCTGGAGTTGGTCGATGCCGCATTTGGGCAACAAGGAGTGGCCGAAAGTATCCACCTTCTCCCCGATATTGACAATTCGACCCTCATGAAGATGATGCAGACCTATGCCTCTCGGGTGAGTTACCACTCTTGGGCGGCGGATGCTTTCTGAATGACTTAATCGTGAATTTTTACTCATCTTTTGTCCCGCAGAGTGTCCTGCTTTCTCGGGAGATGTGCTAGCGTCTGAGTTTGGCGATGGGGGCCAGCATTCAGGCCAGGAGAGCCAGCGCCGAACTTCAATCGCGAGTAAAGGTGTCCGAGAAGTTCGAGGAGCTTCTGGCCATTAGCAACAGAAGTTTGGAGGGGATGAAGGCGGCATATCAGGCCGCTCTAGCCGAAGCATCTAAGCAAAAATGTAAAGTGGAGGAGTTGCAGGGACTCCTGGCAAAAAATGACAACGCGTGCTTGGAGCTGGCTAGAGTTAAGTCAAAACATTCCGAGGAGGTGGCGGCGATGCGGCGGGAATGTAATGAGAGTTTGGGTTGGCTGGGAAAGGAGGCTGCCGATGAGAGAAAGCGCCTGACCGGAATGCTCAACGAAATAGAGGAGAAACTGTGGCGGCGCGATGGCGAAATCGCCGACTTGAGGGCCGGCGCTAAATGGCACAAAGGGATGATAGCTCATCTGAGCAACAAGCTATCCCAAGCCCGAGGAGAGGTCGAAACCAAGCAGTCGAGGATTAATGCTCTCTAGGAGAGGGTCGAGTTGGTCGGAGCCGATAGAACAAGGGCCAGGGGTGAGGCCGAGAGCTGACCAAAAGGTTGGCCAGACAAGAGGAGGAGGTACGATCTCATCCCCCCCTTTTTAGCTTCTTTTGTTGGTCTCTTGTGGTGCCGACTGATTTCGGTTTCGTAGATGGTAAAATTAAGGTTGGAGAATCGGGCTTTCCAAGGTGAGCTCGTGTCTAGCCGCAGTAGGAGCTCAAAGCTCGAGGTGCAGGCTGGTGAGTTCGAGGAGCAAATCGTTATTCTGCGGGCCCAAGCTGCGGAGGCTGAGAGGCAAGTTGCCGAGCCTAAGGTGCAACTCGCTATACTCAAGGGGGAACAGGACGCGATCGGTGTTGACGCCTTCCAACTTGGAATGGAAGAGTGCAAAGACAAGATATCCAGTGAGCACCCAAAATGGGATCTCTCTTTTCTGGATACCGAAGCTCCTGATGCCGGTGAGTCCGAAGGAGAAGAGGAGGATGAGTACGTCGACGCCTCTGATACCGATCCTAGTGCCGCCCCGGGTCTCAGCAAGGCCGCAGCTTCTGAAGGACGATCGCAGACTACCGCTGAGGGGGCAAAGGTATTAGAGAAAGGCGAGTCAAGTCACACCTCTGCGGACGTAACCAAGGGTTCCTCTGGAACTGATGTGGTTCCCGGCCTTTAAGAGCCACCCCTATGTTTCACTTTCTGAAAATCTGCTTGATGTCTTTCAATGAATGAACTCTCTATTTCTATTTAAGTGTTTTTCCTTGGATGGCCCTTTGCTTCAAATCTCGCCTCGATCGCGAGCAACTTATGGCTTGTTGACGCTCTTTGGTCATCCTTATTCCGGGATCGAGGGAATGCATTGGCCCAAGGCGGGGCGATAGCCTTGACTGGCGAACCAAAAGATGGTCTGACCCGGTTCACGTTCGTTCGATGCAACAAATTGATAAAAGTTTGAGGAACGAAGTTGGTCGGTTAAGGCTGACTGGTAGGGTAGGTCGGCTAGGACCGATAGACGAAATAAGTTGGCTAGGGCCGATAGCCGAAATAAGTCGGCTAGGGCCGATAGGTGAGATAGGTCGACTAGGGTCGACGACAAAGTAGGTCGGCTAGGGCCGACGACGAGGTAGGTCGGCTAGGGCCGACAATAAAGCAGGTCGGCTAGGGCCGACATATGAGGGCGGTTACCAAGTATTTTTCACTTCCTTTCGCCACTTCCTTTTTCGGTCAATGAAAGAATAGTTTGTGTAGCTTTCGCGCTCATTTCTGTTTTGAGACACTCAACTTTGTCGCTTGAGTTCTTCGAGCGATTAACTTCGTTGAGAAGCAGTCGACGAACAATCGATTTTCGTGCTTTTTGCTATCCTGCCAGCGCCCTGACGTTCTGTAGGCAAACCGATTTTTTTTTCACCGAAATTGATGATACGGTACTGTGGGGAACATAAAGCTGTTCTGGTGCTTTTCGGAAGGTGTTCTTTTTCCATGCGGGTCGTTTTGACGTACGACGCATGCAGCCATTTACCATTGGAGGACATTACTTTCGTAGGACGATCTCCTGAACCTGCCAGTCTCCGTAATGTCAGTGGGCGATTCTCTGCGTTTAATGATCGCGATTCGGGATCGAGAGGAAATCTTTGCATGCGTCTCGGTTTAGGCGATGGGCTCGGCGCGCAATGGGGCGTTGCGTCCATCCTGGGGGACCACGTGGAGGCATGGGCCAGGTGTTCGAATCTCGGAGCTTCCAGCCTTGGTAGCTTTTCCCGGTTCATTTTTGGCCTATAAAAAGGGAGAGAAAGGGGTCATGTTAGGTCATCCCCAAAGTTTCTTTCCCATTAGAGTTTTCACCATGCTCATTTCTCTGCTGTTGCGAGTGGGAGGACTGAGCTTTCCTCTCATAAGCCCTTCGCCATCGGATAGCTGGGGCGATGAAGGAGCTACTGTAGAATGGCTCGCCCTTAGGGGTGAGTCCCGGAGATCATATGGAGAGCACACAGGGACGGCGCAGAGGTCACACGGAGAGTGCACATATGCGCTTCCAGTGTGACCTTTGTGGTTCCCCTTCGGGGACGTATGGTAGGAGGTGCACGCGGGCTCCCCATGACTCGCTTGAACTTCTCCTCCCCTCGATTTGGATTCCTGGGCTCGTCCGCCTGGGAAATCTTTTACCACATGGGGAGGGGGTGAAAGCGTGCCGCCCGCCGACACCTTGCCCTTGAGCCTTGGCAAGGCAGGGCGGTGCACACTCGGTTTGGGAGAGCGTTCTGGCGCCAAGGCCCATGGGCTTCCTACCTGCTCGCCGGGGGGTCCCTTGGTTGGGTGGTCTGGGGTAATATTCTGTCCACCCTTTCCAATCACCCTGATATCTTGGTTGGGTCACCGAGATATCATTATTTACCGAAGCTGGCCGCAACTATTGGTCCATGTCGCCCGGCCATTATCGGCTCGAGCTGACTGGATGCAGCTTATCTGATTCGGCAGTTTGGATGCTAGAGCATCACAGTTGCCCAGATCTGCTTTGGAGCAGTTGCTCGAGTTTTGTACTTGTCTTTATTTTATGCATTTTAATGCTCTTGTAACGCCTCTAAGGCATTTGTAATTGATTCTGACGGCAATGAAATAAAGAGAGTCTCGCTCTATTTCTCAATCTCCATTTCTTTCGTGCCGAGTTTGTTGTTGTTTGGTCGTGGGGTACAAAGGCGTCCCGGTCGTTCTTAGGCGAGGATCCCGCGCTATCCGAACTAGTCGGGGCTTGCAAGCTGCCCTGGTCCAAACGGAGGATTAGAGACTGTTCGGTAGTAGAACATGCTTCTCATCTTGGTCAGAAGCTCGAAGTTTTATGTCTCGTCCTTATTGGAGCTCGAATGTTCACGGCTCAGCCTTGCCGAGGTTCGGGGAATTTTTACTTGGCCCTGCCAAGGTTCGGAGAACTTGTTGCTCGGCCCAGCCGAGGTTCGGAGAATTTTTACTTGGCCCTGCCAAGGTTCGGAGAAATTGTTGCTCGGCCTAGCCGAGGTTTGGAGATTCGGGGCTCGGAGAAGTGACTTAGTTGCCACTATGAGCCGTAGTGTTAGGTCCCTGCGGCGCGTGGTGAGGGGCGTCAGGGCGGAATGGGCGGTACATGGTCACGCTCTTTATTTATGATGTTACCCCTCCCGAGGGGACGAGTCACTGCCAGGCGCTGGAATTCTTCCCTTTTTGCGTTTCCCGAAAGGAGGCCAGCTTAAAAGAGCTTGGGGAAGCGTTGAGAGCATTCATTACGGGGGGCCAGCAGATCGGGAGATACTCTGTTCAGGGGGGTTCCCGAACAGTCCGTCAACATTTACCGATCTTGCCCGGGATGGGGCGTGCCCCTCGGATTCTGCAGGTGCTAATTAAAGCGATGACACATGGTGAGTTCTCATAGGTCGGTGGTTACGGCCCGACTGATCGAAATACTCGCCTGACAAGTATAAATATGACCGGGGGTGTGGGTCTTAGCCACCCCTTGGTTTAAGTCTCGAAATAGTTTTTTCGCCATGGCCTCTCAAGGAGGGTGATCGTCTGAGGAACTGTGTTCGTCAATCAATGGCCTGCTACACCCGGCGAGGAGCCATCCCACGATCACCGTCGATGGGCTGGGCCTAGCGTCCCTTGCGAGTCAACAACGGCTCGTGAGGGTCATTGAGGAGTATGTGGACGTCTCTACGAGGGAGGCGGAGGCCCTGCGCCGGGTGGCAGACCGGCAGAGGGAAGAGATCGTGTCACTCCGCCAGCAGGTCGCTGATCTTACTGAGCGCCTGGAGGACCTGTTGGCGTCCGGGAGTGACACTAACCCTTAGCTAGGGCTTCTTTTGCTTTTTTCTTTTTGTTTTGTTTCTTCTGTTTCTCTCTGTACTTTCCTTTTTTAATCAATGAAAAAGGCCTTTTTTGATAACCTCTCATTTTATGAGATTTTAACTCTGAGAAATGTCAATCATATGTGATTGAATGGCTGGGGAGCCTGGGTGGCTCCACTGGTTCACGCGCTAAGTCACGGCTTTGTTTGAGACGGGCGCTTTGTTTGGCAGGTTATAGGGGCATTGCCCAAAGATTTTAGCAGCAAAGGGGGAATTCCCTGGCTTTGCCTGGGGTTCGTGGCCGGTCACGTAGGGCTTGTTGAACCCTTTAGGGGTTTGCCGGAGGCACATTTTTTGTGCGTGTTGATGGTTTTCGCTCAGTGTGCCTTTTTTTTCAAACCGGCCGAAGTTCTGGGGATTATTTGGAAGTCCTTCGGCTTTAATCGGGGCCCGCGTACTTTGGTTTTCCGCTGGGATTTTAGCTCGAAGAATTTTTACCTGGCCCTGCCAAGGTTCGGATATTAGTTGCTCGGCCCAGCCGAGGTTCAGAGAATTTTTACTTGGCCCTGCCAAGGTTCGGAGAATTTGTTGCTCGGCCCAGCCGAGGTTCGGAGAATTTTTACTTGGCCCTGCCAAGGTTCGGAGAATTTGTTGCTCGGCCCAGCCGAGGTTCGGAGAATTTTTACTTGGCCCTGCCAAGGTTCGGAGAATTTGTTGCTCGGCCCAGCCGAGGTTTGAAGAATTTTTACTTGGCCCTGCCAAGGTTCGGAGAATTTGTTGCTCGGCCCAGCCGAGGTTCGGAGAATTTTTACTTGGCCCTGCCAAGGTTCGGAGAATTTGTTGCTCGGCCCAGCCGAGGTTTGGAGAATTTATTGCTCGGCCTAGCCGAGGTTCGGAGAATTTTTACTTGGCCCTGCCAAGGTTCGAAGAATTTTTCGCTCGGCCCAGCCAAGGTTCGGAGAATTTTTACTTGACCCTGCCAAGGTTCGGAGAATTTGTTGCTTGGCCCAGCCGAGGTTCGGAGAATTTGTTGCTCGGCCCAGCTGAGGTTCGGAGAATTTTTACTTGGCCCTGCCAAGGTTCGGAGAATTTGTTGCTCAGCCCAGCCGAGGTTTGGAAAATTTGTTGCTCGGCCCAATCGAGGTTCGGAGAGTTCCTGTTCAGACAGGTAGCTTGGTCGTGCCGAGGATGGGTAAGCAGCATCTGTTTCTTTTCGCAATCTTTGGCAATGTAGTGCATAATGATTTATGTTGCAAATTACGAAAAATGTGTCGACAGGAAGGTATAATGAGGCATATGAAAATGAACTTAGAGAGGACATACCCTATTGATAATACTTATGGAGATTGTCCGAGTTCCACGTCCGGGGGATGGATTTCCCATCTAAATCTTGCAGCTTGTAGGTTCCCGGTCTAATGATCTCCGCCACTTGGTATGGGCCTACCCAGTTTGGCGCCAGCTTTCCTTGTTCCAGCGGTTTGGAAACAGAGGCCTTTCGGAGGACAAGGTCGCCAGGCAGGAAGGCTTTCCCTTTGACTCTGGAGGCGTGGTAACGGGCCACCCTTTGTTGATATGCAGCCACTCTGATCCGGGCCTTCTCTCTGATCTCCTCCACCAGGTCGAGGTTGGTGCGGAGCTGTTCGTTGCTAGCTTCCTCTGAGTAGCTTTCCACCCGCAACGATGGGAGGCCTATTTCCACAGGGATAATGGCCTTCGTGCCGAAAGCCATTCGGAATGGGGTTTCACCTGTCGGGATTCTCGGGGTGGTGCGGTAGGCCCATAGAACATGATGCAGCTCCTCCACCTACCTTGGGCTCTGGAAAGGCGAGCTTTGATCCCCTGAAGGAGGGTCCTGTTGGTCACTTCGGCCGCTCCGTTGGCTTGTGGATGCCCGACCGAGGTGAGGTGGTGACGGATTCCATGCTCCTCACAGAACTGGTGGAATTTAGAGTGGTCAAACTGCTTACTATTATCGGTGATTATGGTATGCGGAAGGCCGAATCGGTAGATGATGGACCTCCATACAAAATCTCTGGCCCGTGTCTCGGTTATTTGTGCAACTGCTTCCGCCTCGACCCATTTAGTGAAGTAGTCGATGGCGACAAATAGGAATTTCCGCTGCCCTGTGGCAAGCGGGAATGGGCCGAGGATGTCCATCCCCCATTTGGCGAAGGGCCAAGCGGAGGATATAGAAACTAGTCCGGCGGAGGGGAGCCTTTGGATGCTTGAGTGCCTCTGGCATGGGTCGCAGCTCGGACTAGATCGTCTGCATCCTTCTGCATAGTCGGTCAGTAGTAGCCTTGTCGTAGCACCTTGTGGCATAGGGACTGGCTTCCCAGATGGTTGCTGCAAATCCCTTCATGTACTTCGCGCAGAGCATAATCTGCTTCGGACGGGCAAAGGCATCTGAGCAACGGCATGGAGAAGGACCGTTTGTAAAGCTGGTTATCGATCAGCACGTAGTGGGTGGCCTGTAGCTTCAGCTTTCTAGCCTCTCTCCGGTTGGGTGGAAGCGACCCTTCTTTGAGATATTTAAGAATAGGGTCGAACCATGATGGTTCAGCTTCAACTTGTATTATTCGGTTGGCTTCTGTGATGCTGGGCTTTTCCAGGGTCTCTAGGTGGAACTTTTGTTCGACGTCCATTGACTCCACGGTCGCCAATCGGGAGAGTAGGTCGGCGCGGGCATTCTCGGATCTGGGAATCTGAATGATTTTAAATTCGGCAAAATGAAAAAGCAGGCTTCGCACCTTCCGAAGATATCGAACCATGTTCGGCTTCCGGGCTTCAAACTCTCCTCGTACATGACCGGCCACCAGCTGCGAGTCGGTGAAGGCATTAAGCTTCTCCACCTTCAGATTGCGGGCGATTCGAAGGCCGGCTAACAGGGCTTCGTACTCGGCTTCGTTGTTGGAGGCCGGGAAAGAGAACCGGATGCCATATTCGAAGGTTACCCCCTCCGGACTGGTGAGAACCAGGCCCGCACCAGAGCGATGGGCATTAGATGACCCGTCGACATGGAGGAGCCACCGGGCTCCAGATTTTGGTTCTTCGAGGGAGTCTGGGGTAGAACCATCCTCCAGGATGGTACACTCGAGGAGGAAGTTGGCTAGCACCTGAGCTTTGATGGTGGGGCGAGGCTGAAAGTGTATGTCATGCTCGCTTAGCTCGACGGCCCACTTGGTCATTCTTCCTGACGTCTCGGGATGGTGGACTACCGCCCTGATGGGTTGGTTAGTCAGGACCGTCATAGAATGCGCTTGGAAGTACGGTCGCAGCTTCCGAACTGAGGTGATTAAGGCCAACACCATCTTCTCAATTCTGCTGTACCTTGTCTCCGCATCGCGGAGTAGCTTGCTGACATAGTAGATCGGCTTCTAGACTTTGCCTTCTTCCCTGACCAGCACCGAACAGACGGCACCCTCTGAAACAGCCAGGTACAAGAATAGGGTCTCGCCCGGGGCTGGACTGCTGAGGAGTGGGGGCGAGCCGAGGTATTTCTTGAGATCTTGAAATGACTTTTGGCATTCAGGAGTCCACTGGAAGTTTTTAGCCGATCGGAGGGTTTTGAAGAAGGGGAGGCATCTCTCGGCCGACCGCGCCACAAAGCGGTTAAGAGCCGCTATCCTCTCAGTTAGGCGCTGGACCTCTTTAACAGATGCCGGGGGCGCCATTTGTTGGAGAGCTTGAATCTTCTGGGGGTTAGCTTCGATACCTCTCTGGGAGACCATGAAGCCGAGAAACTTCCCGGAGTTAACGCCGAAGGCGCATTTGGTCGGATTGAGTCTCATCCTATACTTGCGCAGTGTTGCAAAACTCTCTGAGAGGTCCTCGAGATGCGCGATGCTTCTTTGCTTTTGACCAGCATGTCATCCACGTACACCTCCATATTCCGGTCAATTTGCTCCTTGAATACTTTGTTAACCAACCTATGGTAGGTTGCACCTGCATTTTTAAGACCAAAAGGCATGACACGGTAACAGTAAGTACCTCGGTCGGTTATGAAGGCGGTCTTTTCTTCATCCTCAGGGGCCATTCGGATCTGATTGTAGCCTGAATATGCGTCCATGAATGACAGCATCTGGTGACCTGAGGTGGCATCCACAAGCTGGTCGATCCGAGGAAGGGGGAAGCTGTCCTTCGGGCAGGCTTTGTTGAGGTCTGTGAAGTCAATGCAGATCCTCCATTTGCCGTTCGACTTCTTCACCATGACGACGTTTGATAGCCAGCTCGGATAATTTACCTCCCGGACGAAATTTGCCTTGATGAGTTTGTCTACCTCTTCTTCAATGGCCTTTTGTCATTCCGGGGCAAGCTCCTCTTCTTCTGCTTGACGGGCCTATGCATCTCGTCCACATTGAGACGATGGACGAGAACCTCGGGGCTGATCCCTGGCATGTCGGAGGCGGACCAGGCGAAGATGTCAGCGTTGCTTTGGAGGAACCTGATCAATCTATGCCGAGGCTCTCCTTTGAGCAGCGACCCGATTTTTATGGTTCGATCGGGACGAGCTTCATCCAATGGCACCTCCTCTAATTCCTCTGCTGGTTCTCTCCGTTGTTCAGCGAAGTCCTCTCGAGCGTCTAGCCCATCAACTTTCGGCATTCTAGACTGAAGGCTCGTAACGAAGCACTGCCGAGCCATGGCTTGATTTCCTCGAACAACTCCAACTCCTTGCTCGGTGGGGAATTTCATGGACAGATGCGGGATGGAGACAACTGCCTTAAGGGACATCAGACCGGGTCTGCCAAATATTACGTTGTATGGAGACCTGAGGTTGGTTACTAGGAAGTCTGTCTGGATGATGGCTACAAGGGGCCAGGTTCCCGCGCGGACCGTTAGGGTGACGACCCCTTCCGGGATGATGACGTCGCCCGTGAATCCCATCAGGGTGTAATCCACGGCTCGAAGGTTTTTCATGAGTAATTTCATCCTGGCAAACACACCGAGGTACAAAACATTCACCGAACTTCCACTATCAACAAGGATTCGGCTTACATCATAGTTATTTAAATTGAGGGATACAACTAGTGCGTCATCATGGGGGAGCTGTATCCCTTGGAGATCATCGTCGGAGAAGGAGAGCTTGCCCGTCCGTGCCTTCTTCGGCGCCGATCCTTCACAATCGTCCCTGGGGCTCGAGCCGCTGGCCTCTTCGATCATGTTGATGCAGCCGATCACGGGCGGATTCGGTGGAGGAGGAGGTTATTGAGGTTCGGGCTGGTAGTCACCTCCTTGTTGTGGCTCGGGTGCCCTCCTGAACTGATTCAGTCATCCCCGCTGGATCAGCCTCTCGATTTCATTTTTAGCTGCCAACATTCTTCAGTGTCGTGGCCGTGCTCCCTGTGGTAGCGATAGTACTTGGTGGGGTCTCTTTGGGTTGGGTTCCCTTGGAGAGGCACTGGCCGGGGGAGTTGGCGCTCTATTTCCATGAGGATTTGCGTCCTGGGGCACGGTTAGCAGAGTGTAGTGATCGAATCGCCTGGGGGGGCTCTGGGAGTGATTCCTTGGCGGCAGCGGGGAACTCTTTGGCGGCGAGACGGACTTGGCCGACGGGCGGGACGATGCCTGTCGGGGCCTTTGGGCTCCTTCTTCTTTGCCTGCTCGGCGCGGGCAACTCTCCGTGATTCTTCGACCCTAGCGTATTTGTCCGCCAGGGCCATCATATCAGAGAGGCTAGGGGGGTAGCTGACTTCCATAGCCAGGTAGAAGTCACTTTCTTTTGAGACCCCCCTGCCAGGCGGACATAGCCACCTCATGATTAAGGTGGTCCACCTCTAACATGGCCTTATTAAAACGGCCAAGATAATTTCTCAAGGACTCCCCCTCTCTCTGCTTAACTTCGGAGAGGGAGTCAGATCTTCGTCGGTGGCGGCGGCTGCTGACGAACTGGCCAATAAAAAGATGGCTCAGCTCGTCAAATGAATCGATGGAACCTGGCTTCAAGGCGTTGAACCAGGTTCGGGCGGATCCTCTGAGGGTGGAGGGGAAAGCGCGGCAGAGGACCACGTTGGATGCTCCGTGGAACATCATTATTGATCGGAAGCTGCTAAGATGGTCGTCCGGGTCAGAAGAGCTGTGGTAGGGTTCGACGGCTGGTAGCTTGACATGGGAGGGAATCACTTCCTCCATAATCTCCTTAGAGAAAGGGATGCCCTGCTCCGCTTTGGGCTGGGTGGATGGGCCTGCTTGGCGGCGTCCAGCTCTTGACGCATCTCCTGGATCTGATGACGGATCTCCTCTTCATCGGTCAGAGGAGGAGCTGGGTGAGAGGATCGTAGGGACGGTGTCGAATCATGGTGGGAGGTCACTGGGGAGAGGGATCGGGCTCGCTGAGATCTGGAAGGATCCCTATCATAACCGCCTCACAGGAATGATTTTTTCCCTCTGGGTCGTGGGGGGTCTGCGGATTTATGCGGACTGGAGGAGGAAGTTGCCGGTGAAGAAGGAATCGCGGCCTCCTTATGAAAGTGCGGAGCGGGAGGAGCCGTAAGGTGCTCCTGGACTAGGTGAGTCAGGGCCTAGACTTGCTGGACCAGTGAGGCGAACTGGTCCTGGGTCACCGGGATGGCAGGCGGTGACGGGGTTTCGATTGGTGGAGGTTGCGGCGCTACACCGCTCGTCGGATTAGGCCTCTGAGAAGCGGCCTGATCTTGGGCTTCAGAGGTTGCTCTTCTCCGATTGGCCATTAGAGAGGTTCTACTCCAGATCGAGATCCTTATCTCCTTTCTTCAAGTTTTAATGAGACTTGAGGCCCTTCCTCTAGCGCCAATCTGTTGCCGCCGGGATCCGTTCTCTGACTCGGGCGCAGTCGATCTCCAGGAGCAGACCTACACACAAGTCCTCGCGTGAGAGGCGTTGGGGGTGGCCCTCCGCGAAGACCCTCCGACGCTCAAGTCAGTGGGAGGAAATCGACGATCAATCAGAAAACGGGGAGGTGGATCTCTCCGGGGAATCTCTCTGGGGCCGGCCAATCGGAAGCTCTAGGGGGTGAGAGCACCGACGAGCAGCTGGCAAGAGCGGGAGAGTGAGAGTGTGGGTGTGAGCGCGCGCGTACCTAAGGGAATCTGTGAGCGTGATACTTATAGGCTGTCACCTGGATCTTGAGCGCCTTCTGGAAGGTTCAGAGGTTGTTAGGATACGGGGATGGATCGAATCGGGCCGTTGTGGGGTTGTTGGGATCCATATCTTGTCTGTTAGGGGATCGACGGCTAGGAGAGCTCCTTGATGGCTTGAGATCTGGTAGGTGTGTAGGTCTCGGGTAGCCTTGATAGGTTCTAGACCACTTCTCAACATGATTCCTTGCCTAGGATGTTGTTACAGTAGGCTTAGGCTCTTCCGCGTCAGGTTCCGCGGAGGTGAGTATTGGATCGTGGGTCGCTCAGTGAAGCCGAGCCATAGAGGCTCGGGGGAAACGAGCTACAGGAAGCTCGGGAGGGCCGAGCTATGGGAGCTCGGGAGAGCCGAGCTATGGAAGCTCGGGGGAGCCAAGCTATGGAAGCTCGGGGAGATGAGCCATGGAAACTCGGGAGAGCCGAGCCATGGAAGCTCGGGGAAGACGAGCTATGGAAGCTCGGGAGAGCCGAGCTATGGAAGCTCGGGGAAGACGAGCTATGGAAGCTCGGGAGAGCCGAACCATGGAAGCTTGGGGGAGACGAGCTACTGGAGGCTCGGGAGAGCTGAGCTATGGAAGCTCAGGGGAGCCGAGCCATGGAAGCTCGGGGAAGACGAGCTATGGAAGCTCGGGAGAGCCGAGCTATGGAAGCTCGGGGAAGACGAGCCATGGAGGCTCGGAAGAGCCGAACCATGGAAGCTTGGGGGAGACGAGCTACTGGAGGCTCGGGAGAGCCGAGCTATGGAAGCTTGGAAAAGACGAGCTATGGAAGCTCGAAGAGCCGAGCCATGGAAGCTCGGGGGAAACGCGCTACTGGAGGCTCGGGGGAGCCGAGCTATTGGAAGCTCGGGGGAAACGAAGGGAGAAGGTCGATCTTAGCCTCCTTGCATGAATATTAATGCAATAATGATTTTATCCCCAACATATATATATATATATATATATATATATATATATATATATATATATTTTTTTTTTTTTCTATAATAATTTTTAACATTCAATCACTACCTTAAATTTTTCTGGACCGAGCGAATGGTAATCGTCTGTGCGTTCAAGAATGGAGTCAGGCTGACAACCACTGAGCTTGCACATGGACAGCTCAAAGCGCAAGGCATGTAAATGGTCGATGTATCAAGGTAAAGTTATTGTCACCTGTTAGATATTTCATGTTTTTCTTATCTTTTTTAGCCATCCACTTGTCTTTAAAAAACTATTGACTTATCTCTTAACTATTCCTTTCATTTATCCACTTCGATTGCTAAAAATAATATTATATTTGAACATCGTAAATGTCGGGAGTCTCATTATAAGGCTTTAAATATCATTAATATTTGTTCCCAACCATTATTGTCTTTAGACAACTCTTGATACATCTCTTGGCCATTCCATCCATTTTTTCACTTTAAATGTAATGAAAATATCAATATTTAAACAACCTAAATGTCAATGATCTCACCTTAGCTCCATAATTTAAACACCTCCTAAGCTACTACTTTATAGAAAAAATTCCACCACATTGATTTTGGCAACATACTCAATCAAGATTTTGACAGACAGTTTATCGCTTCAACGGACATTGCTGAGTTCAGAACCTTTATTTCTTCTGCTAAATTGCTGAACTTGGGGTTCTCGAGCTCCCAGTTCACTTGGTGTAATAATCACCAGGGATCTACTCGTGTTTGGAAGAGACTGGATAGAGCTACGGCTATGGCTACGGCCCAATGGGTTCAAAATCACCCTTCAACCACTGTTACTCATCTCCCAAGGATTGCTTCTGACCACTATCCCATCCTGATATCCACAAAGATGGCTACTCAATGGAGGAAACAGTTTCATTTTGAGCAATTCTGGACCTCCTATCCTTATGCTCGAACTCTTATTTCTCAGGTTTGGCGCACACCTATGAGAGACAGTGCTTTGTACAGGTTAGCTAGGAGACTTGAGCTAGCAAGGCGCAGGCTCTCCAGATGGAACAGATTGGAGGTTGGGGATCTAGTAAGAAAAGTTTAGCATGTGGAAGCTGAGATTGTCTCTCTTTAGACCCTAGAGGATCAGGAAGGCTGTCTCCAAGATTCTGACCTCAAAGCTCTCCAAGCTAAGTTAGCCCTCCACCATTCTCTTTTATAGCAGCAGAAGATTTACTGAAGGCAAAGGTCTCGGATCTAGTGGGTTCGCGATGGGGATCGTAATACCAGATTTTTTCACCAGGCTACCCTGAAGCGATGTGCTGCTAACAGGATTCGACGATTTGTTGATAAGGAAGGGCTTTCTCATGAATATATTAGCATCATCAGGGAACAACTACTTCACTTCTTTCAGTCCAGATGGTCGGAGCATACTGGCTATGGGTTTCCTATCCATCTGGTCTTGAATACTAAGAAGGTCTTTGAATATGAGAATGACCTTCTTATCAAACCTATTATAGCAGACGAGATTTGGCTGGCATTATGGGATCTTGGGCCTGATAAGGCCCCTGGACCTGATAGGTTTTTGCCTTTTTTCATTTGATGCTATTGAAATATTGTGAGCCAAGATGTTGTGCAGGCTATTCAGATAGCCTTCCAATCCAAATCTATTCCTGCTGAGTGGAATCGGACTCTTGTCACTCTTGTGCGCAAACGAACGGATGCTTTCACCCCTCTACACTATCGGCCTATCAGCTTTTGCACTATCTTGTTCAAGATCTGTGCTCATCTCTTAGTCACCCATCTGCGAAATGTGATACCATACCTCATTTCAGTGGAAGAGGGTGCCTTTATTAGGGGGCGTAGCATTTCGGATAATGTTCTTATAGCCTAGGAATTTATGCACGATCTCCATAGATCCTCTGGCCAACAGTGTCTCATGACTGTCAAGCTTGATATGAAACGTGCTTATGATAGATTAAGCTGGGCTTTTCTGCACCGAACTCATCTAAAATTTAGATTTGATGGTCTCTTCATTGATTGGATCATGGCTTACATTCATAGGCCATCCTTCTCTATGATTATTAATGGTAGCCAGACTAACTTCTTTCACTCTTCTGTAGGCCTATGTCAGGGATGCCCGCTATCCCCCTTCCTGTTCATCGTTGCTGTTGATGATCTATCTCGTGCACTCCATTAGGTGCAGTATGATCATCGCATTGCTCCCTTCATGATGGGCCTACAAGGGCAATCGGTCTCTCATCTTCTGTTTGATGATGACTGCATCTTGCTAGGATAGGCTAATGTTTATAATGCTACCACCTTTACTTCCATTATTCAGCACTATTGTCAGGCCTCTAGTCAGAAGGTTAATCTACAAAAGTCTATGATTTTCTTTAGTCCAAAGACTACTAGTACCAGTAGGGAAGCCATTAGCCAAACTTTGGGTATTACCAGCCATGCTGATCATCTATCGTACCTGAGAATTTCTATAATGGAAAGATGGCCACGTAGTAGTGATTATAGAGAGATAAAGCGTTAGGTTCGTGATTGCATTGATAGTTGGCAGGTCACTGGGTTATCTATGATGGCGAAGATCACCCTTCTACGCTCGGTTCTCACTTTCCTTCCTCTTTATCTTCTATCCAATGCTGATATCACGACTATTTGTTTAAGAAGGATAGAAAGATATTTTAGGGTCTTCCTCTAGGCCTTTTTGTAGGATAGCCATGGTACTCATTTGCAGGCATGAAAAATGGTTTGCAAGCCGACTTCTGAAGGTAGCCTGGGAATTTAGTCACTGACTGTCAGGAGAGAGGCTCTGATCGCTAGACACGCTATGCGGTTCCTTCCCAATCTGTGTTGCTTTTGGAGCTCCTTTATGCGTGCTAGATATGGTGACTGGACTCCTACTATAAATTCTCAGCACTCCCATGGCTATTTTTTTCTGAAAGGAGGTCTGCCAGCGTGCTCTAGCTATCTTGAATAACATCTCATGGATGATTGAAGATAAATCCTTGATGGATGTTGTTCAAGATACGTGGATTGTTGATCTCCCACTCTCTCATTGGCCTACTTTTATTAATATTGATATTCTCAGCAGCATGAGGGTTACTGAGTTGATATTGTAGGATTTTGCCTCTTGGCATACTCCCATCGTGTTTTGATTTTTTGGTGAGGAGTCAGCTCGTCGAATTCTTTCTATCCCGCTCATATCGAGGCACTCAGCTGATACCAGATTATGAAAGAGATCATGCCTTTTCAATGCCCCGATCAAG
Source organism: Calamus simplicifolius (assembly GCA_900491605.1). Classification (NCBI taxonomy): domain Eukaryota; kingdom Viridiplantae; phylum Streptophyta; class Magnoliopsida; order Arecales; family Arecaceae; genus Calamus; species Calamus simplicifolius. The sequence continues at coordinate 196,546 of UESW01004254.1, forward strand.
GATCTTATGAAGATGTATAGGCCACAGTCTCAGCATATAATAGATGCAGTGTGGATCTGGAAGCTTCCCATTCATCCAGGATTCAGCTTTTTATTTGAAAGCTTGCGTGTGACTGTCTCCGTACCTGCTCCCTACTCTTTGGGAGGGGACTGGCCATCAAGGCTACCTGTCTAGTGTATGGTCGAAAGGAGAAGACTACTACTCATGCTATCTTCAATTGCCCCAGTGTGAGACAGATTTGGCAGTTGATGGAATACCATCTCAGAAAGGGGGTATGAGCTTTTGGCAAACCCTTTTTCTGCGTGATATCCGGAGAGGCAAACTGCAGCAGGGTGTCATTTGGACGGCTACAACCTATGAAATCTGGTTATCACATAATCAACTTATCTTCACTGATGATACTGTCTCCTCCCATAGGATTGTGAGGAAAGCTTTATCATTATTTGCTGAATACAAGCTCCACTGCACTGCTCATAATTCTGACAGCTCTGATCATTGGGGTCTTCCTGCTGCCATGGCAGCAAACTAGCATACAATTTTTATTTATTGGGAGCCCTTCCCTCCAGGGTTTGTTAAAATCAACTTTGATGGGAGCATTCGGGGAAGACTAGCTGGCTCAGCATTTATTATTCGAGGGATCAATGGAGCTATGTTGGCGGCAGGGGGAATTGGACTCCTAGATTCCTCGGTTCCATTGGCTGAGCATCATGCAGCTTGGGATGGCATTTCATATGCTACCAGGATCCTTCATGCTCACAGTCTCTTCATAGAAGGGGATTCTCTAATTGTTATCCGATGGCTCCGATAGGACTGACATGATCAAATTTCTGCTAATCCTCTACATTATAATTTTTGGTCTACCTTGCGGTAGGTGTACAGATTTTAGATCCGTCATATCTACAGGGAAGCCAATTCTGCAGCTGACTGGGTAGCGGCCTCTATGGCTTATCATTCTGGTGTCTGATTTTGAAAACATGGTGACTCCTGTCCTAATATATTGTACTTCAACAAATTCTATTTTATGATTTATCTGGGTTAACTCACATCAGAGTAGTATGATCATCCGTTTGTAACCAAAAAAAAAAAAAAATCAAGATTCTATTAATGTCTCTTTGATGCATGTGGACGGCGGCTCATATTTTAAAATTAGATGGGCAAAATAAGACTTGGCAGGTCCTTGACGACCTGGCACGATAGAAGAGAATTTTGTTAGTAGATACGTACGGATGTTCACGACTCGATACAATGTAAGGGTTCATCACAGCAGTACGCTCTTTTTTTTTATGGGTAATTGGAGGAAGAGAAATACTCTCCCAAGATTTGTCATTATAGCGATGCACAATACCACATATGTTCACCATCAAGATTTTAGTAATGTCTCTTTGACGCATGTGAGAGGTAGCTCATATGCTCAAAATTAAAGATATAAAGTGGAAGCCAGCAGATCCTTCATGGCCTGACACAATGGAAGCGAAGTTCATGCGTTCATAGCACCCAGCAGCTCGTACGTTCAAAATTAGAAAATAAACGTATGAGTTAGGAGGTCCTTCATGGCTTGCTATATATGAAGAGAAATTTATTATGGGGTGGTGCATGCACAGAAGTTTTTATGTTCAAAATCAAGTAAAGATATATAATGCGAGTTAACAATCTTTCACCACTGAGAAGTTTACAGCAGTACATATGCTCAAAATGAAAGAAAATAAGAGAGTGAAAGAGAAGTTCACCATTGCTGGGCATGGTAATTGATATGGCTGGCCGTTTTCTCTGAGTAGTATTATCTTTTGCACGATTTCTGAAAATAATGATGTGACAGCAAACCCAGAGATAGAACTCGAGCGCTGGCCTCTAGCTCCGGCCTCCAGAGCCGGCCCCCAGCGTCGGTCTCTACCGCCGGCCTCCAGCGTCGGCCTCCAGCGCTGGACTCTGGCTCCGGCTTCCAGCGTCGGCCTCCAGCGTCGTCCTCCAGCGATGACCTCCAGTGTCGGCCTCCAGCGCTGGACTCTGGCTCCGGCTTTCAGTCGGTCTCCAGCGTCGTCCTCCAGTGATGACCTCCAGCGTCGGCCTCCAGCGCCGGCCTCCAGCATCGTCCTCCAGCGATGGCCTCCAGCGTCGGCCTCCAGCGATGACCTCCAGCATCGGCCTCCAGCGCCGGCCTCCAGCGTCGGCCTCCAGCGATAGCCTCCAGCGTCGTCCTCCAGCGCCGGCCTCCAGCGTTGTCCTCTAGCGATGACCTCCAGCGATGACCTCCAGTGATGGCCTCCAGCGCTGGACTTAGGTTCCAGCCTCCAGCGTCGGCCTCCAGAGCTGGACTTAGGCTCCGGCCTCCAGCGACGGCCTCCAGCGCTGGACTTTGGCTCCGGCCTCCAGCGACGGCCTCCAGCACTGGACTTTGGCTCCGGCCTCTAGCGTCGGCCTCCAGTGCTTTTTCGCTTGCACAATGACTAGTCTCATACAACAGATCCCGTGATTCAAGGTCTACTACCGTGCACCTCGATCACTGAAATCACGGACAAGTGTTAGCTCGTTCAGTAGTTCCGCTACAAGCGGCCCTCATCCAGCAACGGCTTAACCACTTGCCGTTCGGTGAAACTGTTGGGGAGATTGTTGAGAAATTGTTGCCCCAATCTTATTGATTTTGATGATTACCGAAAGTCATGAGTATATTAAAAGATGCAATGAATTTATTTACATGAGCAATGAATTTATTTATCATAATCAATGAGTATGTTAAGTATGACTTTAATCAATTGGAAAGTAGCTTCAAGCTCCATGTTTAAGCTTTCAAAAAAGAAATTTTTATACTTCATATTTCAATCAATGAGTTTTTGGAACATATCTTGAATTGATTATTAATGTCAAATTTATTATATTCAAGTCAAAAATTGATTTAAAATTAATCTGGAACAAATTTCAAAGTCAATCAGAAAATTCTCTGATTTTTGATACGTTCCGGAGCCGACTCTAGAGTTTCAGAGTCGACTCAACTCAGTATACAGAGATGTCTGTTTTTCTCGAGTCGACCCCTGTGATTTCAAGAGTGGACCCCCGATATTGTCGAGCCGACTCCATGACTGTGGGAGTCGACTCTGCTCAGACTCCAGAGAGTTGTTTTCTGAGCACTTCTCGAGTCGACCCCTTGCTTTTCATGAGTCGACCCCCGACTGTCAGGAGTCGACACCTTATTTTCGTTGAGTCGACCCCTTAACTTCTGAATGTTTCTATTTTTGGCATCGCGTCTTCGAGCCGACTCGCCTAAAGTTGGATCCGACTCCAACAAATCTGGGCGTGATTTTTTCTGAATGCCAACTCATTGTCAACGGTAAGATTTTTCAATAACGGCTAGATTTCTTTGTTTCTAACGACTATATTTTTGCAGAGTCTATAAATAGAGAGTCATTTTCAAATCAAACAGAGATATACAAATCAAGAGAGAAAAAGAAAAATCTTTCAGAAAAAGCGAAAAAACAGAGCGTCATTTGAAAAAATTCGAGATTCAAAAATAGAGTGAAAGAAAAGGTGTAAAATCAAAGGAGACTTCATCTGTGTTCAAGTTCATCAATCCAAGAAAGTTTTAGAAGAAAATCCAAGAGCCACTCAAGATCAAATCAAGAGATTTTCACATTCAAAGAAAGGGAGAGAAAGCTCAAATCAACTCCAACATTCAATCCGTGAAGAATCTGAGCTGAGGCCCGATTCCACACTTCAAAGGAGTTGAGGAAAAGAAGAAAAGCCTGCACTCAAATCGGATCTAAACAGGCCCTTCTAAACCTTGCTTTTATTTGAAATATCTACTCTAAAGGAGCTGTTTTGTATTAAACTCATATTTTATCTTGTAGTTTGCTAATTCAATCAGAGTGTTGAATTAGTGGAGGTAGTTTACCTCGTCACAAGCTAAGGATAGCTTGTGTGTTGGGTTTTGTGCTGGTGAGCCCATGTAAAACCGGCTGGGTTCATTGTGATTCCGAGAAAACAATAAGTTTGGGTTGTAAGCTTGTAAAACAACTCGACTGTAATCGAGGAGATTATAGTGTTGACCCAAGTGGAGCTTGGGAGTGGATGTAGGTGTTGGATACACCGAACCACTATAAAATCTCTGTGTTTGTCGTGCTTATTTATCTCTCTCTTGCTGTCGTGCTTTAACATGAATTAATTGTTTATATCCTCTCATCAATAGTTTAAATTGTCTTAAAAGGCTTAATTTTTTAAAGAACCCAATTCACCCCCCCCTCTTGGGTTTCCATCTGGGCCAACAGAAACTTATCCCAACGAGGAAGATTCGACGGTTCCAACGGAACGAGGTAACGGGACCCAGACAGGTATAAAAAGAGGACCCGAGCTCAATGCTCGGGGAGCTCAATCTCTCTCTCTTTCAAGTTTCACTGATATACAACATTCCTATTCTACAACCCACTAACTTGGGCATCGGAGGGTCCCCACCGGAACCACCGGTCTGGACTTTTTGTAGGCTCTAGAAGGAAGACGGTGACCTTTCTGCATCCCTGAAGGCCTGCGGAGATCTCAGCTCACCCGACGTTCATCGCAAGTGATTTGGCAGCAACAGATTGGCGCGCCAGGAAGGGGGGCCGCAGTTCGCACGGGACGAAAATTCTCCCTGTGACCCCACCAACTTTGCGAGGGAAATGGGTGACTACACGAGCACAGGAGGCTTCCTCCAGTCAAGCCGCGGAGCGCATTCCCCGGGCTGAGCACTCAGGGGCCAATCTCTATGTTCCGCCCCCCGCGCAGATAAACCGACCTGACCAGCTCGAGGTTCTGGCCCACCAGGTCCAGGATCTGATGACAATGGTCTGGGGGCTGCAAGAGCATTGTTTGGTTGCTGCACCTCAACCCCCTACGCTCGACGAAGGGGTGCGGGGGACAGTCCAGTCTCACCAAGGCGGGACCCCACCTGAGGTCTCCCACCGCTCACCCCCCGAACCTCATCACCGAGGGACCTCGAAGCGACGGCGGTCCCCCTCTCGCCACTCCGGTCGTTCCCACCACCGGCCGGAGGAGAGAGAGTCCAGATGGGCGCGTTCTTTGCGCCGTCGATCTTCTTCATCTTCTTCGTCCGATTCATCCCGAGATGGCACCCTCAGAAAAACCATTCGTCGGGCCGAGCAAAAGGCTCGATGAGTATCATCGACGGTTGGAGGAGCTTAGCTGCCGGATTGCTGATCCTCACGGGGCGAATTATGAGCGTCGCCCCCCACTTTCCCGGCATATCATGAAGGAACCAGTCCCGCCCCGGTTCCGTCTCCCCCAACTGGATCCATACGATGGCACGACGGACCCCCTGGACCACCTGGAAAGCTACAAGGTCCTTATGCAGGTCCAGGAAGCAACGGACTCCCTGTTATGCGTCGCTTTTCTGGCCACCCTCCGTAAGGCGGCACGTGCATGGTACTCGCGCCTGCCTCCATGCAGCATCAATTCGTTTCGGCAATTCGAGCAATCTTTCCTGGCCCACTTTGATGCCTGTCGAAAGATCCCACGAGTGGCTGATAGCCTCTTTGCAGTCCAGCAGAGGAGTGGCGAGACCTTGAAGGATTTTGTCGCTCGATTTAAGGAAGCGGCATTGGAGGTGTACAACCTGGAAGACTCCGTAGCCACTTTGGCCCTGAAACGAGGACTTCGCCCATCCAGGTTCGCTTATTCTCTGGATAAGAAGCCTCCGAGTTCTTACGCTGAGCTTCTGAGCCGAGCATAGAAGTACATCTGCGTTGACGAGGCGGATTCTTCCAGGAGGGAAGTTGACAAGAACACCAGTAAGAAACCACCACCTACTGATCATGCCGGTGCACGACCTCGGAAGCCTGAGCCTCCACACCGCTCAGATCGCCGACCACAGACGCTTGTTCCTATGGAGCAATTCACCCCACTCATGGCTCCCATATCTCACATCCTGCTAGAGATTGAGGAGGAACCTTATTTCAAGAGTCCGGCTCCCTTGAAGTCTGGGGCCCCCCGCAACAAGGAGTTTTACTGCCGGTACCACCGAGACTATGGTCACGACACCGAGGATTGCCGCCATCTAAAGAAGGCCATTGAGGAGCTGGTTCAGCAGGGTCACCTGGGCAAATTCGTTCGAAGGGGAAACCCTCCCACTTCGGGCCCACCGGTGCCTCCAAGTCGTCCGGCTGGCGTGGACAATGCTCCAACTGAAAAGACCATAGCTATGATTTCCTGGGGGACGGGTGGCGGTTCAAAGAGGCAGCGAGAGGGAATAGATTCTGTAATTCCTTTCTTTGGAAAGGATTTAGATGGGGTAGTTAATAAGCATGACGACAGCGTCGTTGTGTCCATGACTATAGCCAAACATCCTGTAAAAAGAATTTTAATTGATAGTGGGAGTTCGGTGGATGTTTTGAGCTACGAGGCTTTTGTTCGGATGAATTGTCGAAGTCTTTACTCCGACCCGTTGCCGCGCCGCTAATGGGCTTCACTGGAGATTCGGTGAGCATCGAGGGGAAATTGCCCTCCCAGTCACGGCTGGAACCCCTCCATGTCAGAGCACTGTGGTCATAAATTTCTTGGTGGTCCGGGTCCCGCTGGCTTATAACGCTATCTTGGGGAGACCAGGATTGAATCTGCTAGATGCCGTAATCTCCACTAAGAGGCTATTGGTAAGGTTCCCCACCGACGAAGGAGTCGAAGAAATGAAAGGGGAGCAAAGCCTGCTACTCCCTGCTATCATTTGTCTCCCAGCCCGCTGGAAGCGGCGTCGGCAGTAGCCTCTGAGTCGCTCGATCCCCGGGACCTGGGAAGAAGGGGAGAGCCAGCCGAGCGCCTTCTAACCCTCCCCTTGGGTGATGACCCGCAAGGATTGTTCAGGTGGGGGCATTGCTCCCAGAGGGGGCACATGATCAACTTCTTACTTTCCTGCGTGCCAACACCGATGTCTTCGCATGGTCGTCCTCCGACATGCCGGGCGTCCTCGAAGAAGTGATCACCCATCGGCTCAACCTCAGGCCAGAGTGTCGGCCAGTCCGACAGAAAAAAAGAAACTTCGCTCCGGATAGATAGAAAGCTATCGACGAAGAAGTTCGTAAGTTAACGACTGCGGGCCATATTCGGAAGGTCCATTACCCCGAATGGTTGGCCAACGTGGTGCTGATCCGTAAGACCAACGGGAGTTGGAGAATGTGCGTAGATTTCACCGACCTCAACAAGGCATGCCCTAAGGACAGCTTTCCCCTACCCCGGATCGATCAACTGGTGGACGCTACATCCGGCCATGAGGTCCTTAGCTTCATGGATGCTTTCTCCGGATACAACCAGATCGGATGAATCCGGCGGATGAAGAAGCTACCTCCTTCATAACTAAGAAGGGGTTATACTGCTACAGGGTAATGCCTTTCGGGTTAAAGAACGCGGGAGCCACCTACCAGAGGCTGATGAACAAGGTCTTCGAAGGCCAGATAGGACGCAACATGGAAGTGTACGTGATGACATGTTGACAAAAAGCGTTTATGCCACTGACCATATCGCGGACCTAACAGAGACTTTTGACAACCTTCGTCGGTACCAGATGAAGCTGAACCCATGTAAGTGTGCATTCGGGGTGACAGCTGGAAAGTTCTTGGGTTTCATGGTAACCCGGAGGGGATCGAAGCAAACCCGGACAAAGTCCAAGCCATCTTGGACATGAAGCCTCCCGCCAATAAGAAGGAAATACAGCGCCTGACAGGACGGGTGGCCGCCTTAAGCCGCTTCCTGTCCAAGTCCGCTGAAAGGTGCCTACCTTTCTTCAAGGCGCTTCGCAGAGCCAATGAATTTGAATGGACAAAAGAATGCCAGGAGGCGTTTGAAGGGTTAAAAGAATTCTTATCTACCCCGCCACTGCTAGCCAAGCCAACGGATGGAGAAGAACTCCTTCTATACCTTGCAGCCTCTCCTGAAGCCGTTAGTTCTGTGCTGGTCTGCATGGACACCAATGGCATGCAAAGGCCAGTATACTACACAAGCAAGGTGCTCCACGATGCAGAGACCAGATACTCAAACATGGAAAAGATTATCTTGCATTGATCGTGTCCGCCCAGCATCTGCGGCCATACTTCCAAGCCCACCCGATCGTGGTGATCACAGACCAACCTCTGAAGACAGTTCTTGCTCGCCTGGATACTTCCGGCCGCTGGCAAGGTGGGCCTTAAGTTGGGGGAGTTCGATCTATCTTTTCGCCCCGGTTGGCCATGAAGTCTCAAGTCTTGGCGGATTTTTTGGTCGAATGTACTTGGGGAGAGGAGCAACCTAAAGAACCTCCTACAGACACTCAGCCCCTTGGAACCAGTGATGATGAATGGGTCCTCCATGTAGACGGGGCATCGAATTCTCAAGGGAGCGGAGCAGGCCTCATTTTGGCCAACTCGGATGGAGTTGTAACCAAGTGTGCACTTCGTTTCCTCTTTCCAGCCACTAATAATCAGGCAGAATATGAAGCTTTGTTGTCGGGATGAGATTGGCTCAAGAACTTGGGGTAAAACGCCTTAGGGCGTTCACCGACTCCCAATTGGTCGCTGGCCAAATCGCAGGGGAATATGAAGCAAGGGATCCCATCATGTCCCGCTACTTAAGTATGGTGCAATCGCTAGCTACTCCTTTGGCTCACTTTAGTGTCACCTACATCCCTCGACAGGAGAATGCTAGAGCGACGCCTTATCCCACCTTGCCACCTCCGCTGATGGGATGTTGGGAAGAGCTTATGTGGAGCACTTAGAAGCCCCGAGTATTGACGTATCAAGAGAAACTCTACCAGTGGAGCAGGAGCCCTCCTGGATGGATGCCTACGTCCGGTACGTTACCGAGGGTACCCTCCCAGAAGACCCTGCCGAAGCCAGGAAACTTAAAAGACGGGCCCCAAAGTTTTTCATAATGGAGGGAAAGCTCTACCGGAGGTCGTTCTCGTATCCCGTCCTCAGGTGTGTCGGTCCCACCGAAGCCAGTTATATTCTGCGGGAGATACATGAAGGTATATGTGGAAGCCATCTGGGGGGCAGGGCTCTTGCATACAAAGCCCTACGGCAGGGGTATTACTGGCTGACAATGAAGGAGGATGCATCCGAACTTGTCAAGAGGTGCGATAGCTGTCAGCGCCATGCCAACATTCAACATCAACCGGCGTCCTAGCTGACCCCCCTGGCTGCACCCTGGCCTTCGCACAGTGGGGGATGGACATCCTGGGACCGTTCCCTCCAGCCTCCGGACAACGCAAGTTCCTCATGGTGGCCGTCGACCATTTCACCAAGTGGATCGAGGCGAGGCTCTCGCTAAAATAACGGAGGTCAAAATAAGGACTTTCTTCTGGAAGTCTGTGGTGTGCCGGTTCGGGCTACCGCACACCCTCGTCACTGACAATGGCCGACAGTTTGACAACACGGCCTTCCGGGAATTTTGCGATGGCCTAGGCATCCATCATCGATTCACCTCCGTGGGGCACCCCAAACCAACGGTGCAGCTGAGGTGACCAATCGCATCATCCTCCAAGGACTCAGGGCTCGCTAGATAGCTGCAAAGGGCGCTGGGTGGAGGAACTCCCCAGTGTATGTGGGCCTACCACACGACGCCGCGAGCCCCTACTGGGAAAACTCCTTTCAGCCTGGTCTTTGGGACCGAAGCGGTCATTCCAGTGGAGATAGGAGTTCCCAGTCCCCGGACGGAATTATACCACAAAGAAAGCAACTCAAACCAGCTGCGAGCCAATCTAGATATGGTGGAAGAATTGCAAGACCAAGCACAGCTCCGCATGGCAGCATTCCGTCAGCGAGCGGCTAAGTACTACAATGCTCGGGTGCGATCCAGGACATTCCGCTCCGGAGATCTCGTTCTGCGAAGAGCTGAAGTGTCAAAGCCAACAGAGGGGGCAAGCTGGCACCAAAATGGGAAGGACCATATCCGTATCAAGGAGGTACTTCACCACGGGGCATACAAAGTTGAAGAGCTAGACGGAAAACACCGACAATTTATGCTGATATTACCAGTAGGATGCTATCGTCATTAATTTGAATCTATTTGATAAATGAATGTTTGAAATGTTAACTTACTTTCGAATGAGTATGTTCAAAAAAAAGACCGGCTCTGCGTCAGCACAAAAGATCGGCTCCGCGTCGAAAAACAAAAGACCGGCTCCGCATCGGCAAAAAGACTGGCTCCGCGTCGGCAAACAAAGACCGGCTCCGCATCGGCACAAAGGATCGGCTCCGCGTCGGCAAACAAAAGATCGGATCTGCATCGGCAACAAAAAGACCGGCTCCGCGTCGGCAAACAAAGACCGGCTCTGTGCGGCAAACAAAAGACCGGCTCCGCGTCAGCAAACAAAGACCGGCTCCGAATCGGCAAACAAAAGACCGGCTCCGCGTCGGCAAACAAGGACCGACTCTGCGTCGGCACAAAAGACCGGCTCTGCATCGACAAAAAAAAAAAAAAAGACCGGCTCCGCATCGGCACAAAATACCGGCTCCCCGCATTGGCACTAAAAACTGGCTTCTTGTGTCAGTAATTCGTGACAATGTTTTGGTGAACGATCGCATTTTGCCCAACCTATCTGATGAAGCACCATTGGTTGGTGATTCGCGACAGCTTACACAACTAAGGCTGATTATAACCAAAGGGCACACAATGATGGTTAAAACTTTCATTGATGGCTAAAATGTTACAAAATTGCTGACCTGAGTCGGACTTAGAACAAAAAAAAAAAAAAAAAACTATAGCTACTAAGGGTTATTCGGGGCCGAGTCATCGTCTTCAGAGACGTCATCTGGCTTCAGCCCTTCAATGTCCTCCAGGTCATAGAGTTCTTGGATTTTGGCCTTGCAATCTTGAAAGCCGGCATTATAAGCAAACGCCGACGATTGGCTAGCTCCTTATCAAAGGCTTTAGACTTTCTGAAAGCCTCTAGGGCCTCTGCAGCTTTTTTCTTCGCCTCAATGGCTCTCTGCTCGGACTCGACGACCTCTCTCTTGGCCTCAGTCACCGCCGCCTCCAAATAGACAACCTTGGCGTCAGACTGGCGGGTGGCCTCTCTGGCTACGTCTATTTCAATGGAGGCAGAATCCAATCGAGTCTTCAAGATGCCCATCTCCGATTCCACACCTTCAGCCTCTCCTCGCCATCCTCTGCTTTTCTTCGGCCACCTGAGCGTTATCCAGCTCATTGGCTGCCCGACACTGGGCAACTTCCAGCGCATACTCGGCTTTCTCGGCTCTCAGCCGGATGGTATCGCTTCGCTCTTTAGGATGGCCCGAGTATCCTCCAAAGCCATTTCCGCCTTTTCTGCCCTGGCTTGGAGTGATAACATCTCCTCTCGTGCCTGGTCGATAGCAGTATCACTCAGGGTCCAAAGATTCCTCATGGCGATCAGGGAGTTCAATGCCTAAAGGGAATGTCGATAGTAAAAAGCAAAATAAAACAAACAAAACAAAGAGGAAAAACGATAATGGAGCAGAGGCTCACCCAGAGATGTGCCACAGATGCCTCACGGAAGAAGGTGGCTCTCCTTTGATGTCGGAGAAACTCTTGCACCTCCACCACAGATGCTTCATCTAAGGCCCGCTTGGCCCAACGGCTGTGGTTAGCCAACAGTGATTGGAAGGAAGCGTCGACGCCCCTCCTTTCCCTTGGCACGGGGCCCGTGGAGGCGGATTCCGCCTCTGACTCTGCTACATCCGGCCCCTTGACTGGTGAAGGCGCTTTGGTTGTTGTCCCTACGGGGGGTAGGATAGCTGTGGGAGTCGGCCCCATTGCTGTTGGAACTTGCTCCGTCTCCACGGCCTCGGGCAGGGGTGATGGTGCCTTTGCGACCTGCTCAGGAGGATCGAGCAGGATGACAGGAGGGGTTGGAACTGAGGATCTCCCTTCTATTTGGCTCCACCTTACACTCTCGCCAGCCTCGGCCCCTACCGTATCTATCTTGGTGGGCTCGACGGCCTGGGCTCTGGCCGCCTCGCTAATGTGCCGTTTAACATCAGCTTCCCCAGCGTCGGCCCTTCTAAGGTCGCCCTTCTTCAAAATCTTGCGCGCAGGGGCTTCACAACTCTAGCCCCTTCAGCGTCGGCCCTTCCCGTGTCGGCTCTCCCCGCTTCGGTCCTCTTGGGGATTTTGGCAACGGCCCTTCTCTCGGCAAGGGACTCATTCCCCGTAGCCTTCCTTTTCCTAGTAGCTGCCTGCCTGAGCTCGCGAAGCGAGGGCGCCATCCCTGTAAAGGTGGAAGATGAATTAAAAAAAAAAGAAAGAAGAGAAGAGAAGGGGGAAAAAGAAAAAAGAGGGAGTAATCTAATGCTCACCACTCGAAGGAATTAAACCGACGAGACGAAGGTTTTCCTCGGCTAAAAGCTTATTGCACCGATTGATATCGGCAGTCAGAAGCTGCCCGAATGCCATCCAATCTCTTGGAAGGATGGAGGAATCCCTATTGGCATCAATGTTGGTATCCCCCAGCTTCCGCGCACCCCGCCGATATCAGCAAAAAATAATTTGTCCTTCCACCCTTTGACGGTGGTGGGAAGGCACAATTTGAGAATCCAATTGGACCTAGGGTGAAGGACCACCAATCTGATTGCTTGCGGAGGGTATAAAAACTGCGGAATAGGGAGATGCTGGCCTCTATGCCTTTCAGGTGACAGAGAACCAGAAAGCCGACAATAGTTCGGATTGAGTTAGGAACTAACTGAGAAGGTGTTAGAGAGTATCGGTCCAAAGATTGAGGATGAAAGGATGGATAGGTAACCGAAGTCCGGCCTTAAAGAAGGCTCCGTACAAGGCAACTCTTTCGGAACGGGAAGAGATTACCCTATCATTGGGAGCAGGGTAGAACAAGCAAAGGTCCGACGGAAAGCTATATTTGGCTTTCAGATTTACTATGTCTTGAGCAGACATAGCGGAAGCAGTCCCTTCGGAAGACTCCTTGACGACACTAGAAGGATCGACAGCCGTCGGACGGCCCCGGGCGGAAATCCGCCTGCCGGTCGGATGACTCCTGGCTAAGTGGCGATTGACCGGCCGCTGCTCCGGCAAGGAGCAATTGGAGGAGGGTGTTGCTGCCAAATCACTTGTAATGAGCGTTGGGTGAACTGAGGTCTCCATGGGCCTTCAGGAACACGAAGAGGTCGCCTTCTTCCTCTGAAAGCATGCAAAAAAATCCCGGGCCGGTAGTTCCGGCGGGGACCCTCCGACGCTCAAGTCAGTGGTATGTAGAATATGAGTTTTATAATCAAATGATTTTTAGAGAGAGAGAGATCTTTCTCCATGCATAGTTGGATACTATCGCGTAGCCTCCTATTTTGCTTTCCGGAGTAGTGGTGATCGCTTCTGTGGCGATCGGCAGCAAGGCTGTTCGATTAGAGTATGATTCCCTTCTGCCTCGGAGATCGCGTAGCTCCCGTGATCAATAACCATCGTCTCAGAGTCCTCATCAAATCACACCATGCTCAGTGGCGATGCTCCGGATCAGATCAGAGGCAGACGAATCCACCGTCAATATCAAATCATGCCCCGTATCTACGAAATCCAGAACCGCCTTTTGATCCAACGAGCCTCCAAAACTCTGGGTGGACGGGAGAAGAGGATGAGGCCATTGCAGAGGTACTGGCCGTATCGCTGGAGTGAGTGGCGAGCTTGAAGTCGAGATCCTCAATTTCACTTTCTCCACGAACTCGCTGCTCTTGAAATTTCCAAAGATCTCGCTGGATTGGCTTTTCCTCTCAAGCTCCTTCAATCTCTTCTTCAACAACTGAATCGGCTCCCACTACTTCCACTTCTCCTCCCCTTTCCACCGAACCTTCCTCCGTGACGATGGCATTCCTGATGCCGGAAAGATCGATTCGGATCGTCGGCTTGGGGCTCCACTTCTCCAGCACCTTCCGGCTGAACTCAGGCGACGAGTAGCCCGCTGGATCTCCGACAACTTCAGCTGGATCCGCTCCACGAACTTTGCTCCGTGATCGACCCCTCCACCGGTGGCCCTGGCAGCGTCGAGAGCGCCGACGCCGAATGGAGGAAGTTCTCCAGCTCGCGATCGGCGAGGTTCTTGAACTTATTTGCCCTGGCCCGCATCAACTGGAAGTCTGCACCTGCGGAGTCCCGCACCTCTTGCCATCCCTTGGAGAGGAACGATAAGGCCTTCTCCGCCGTGCCGGGGTTCGATGCCGACGGCGGCGACTCCATGCCGAGATTGATCATGGCAGCGGCAGTGGCAATTAGGTATTAGGGTTTTCCTTCGGAGACTAGAGTGTCGAGGGGGATGGCAGTGGAGTGTTTTTGCTGCTAAAGGGACGGAGCTCTCATCGCCGCCATCGTGGATGGCCGCATCAGAGGCTGAGAGGATGTCTGCAGAGAAGCATCCCTCCCAGCACGCCTTGTAGGCCGCGACACGGGCTTCCGGTGAGCCACCTTTAGCTGTCCCCTGGCCTAGCCAAAGATGCTGGCTCTGGGGACCCCCGCCTCCCCCCCATCGAGAGGGTGTGAGTGCTGTTTTACAGGGGAATTCCCTAGTTTATCGGAAGGGAAGTAGGGGCGTTGCAACCGAGTCAGGTGGCCCAGGCTCTCGAAGATCGCGGTCAGTTTCAGAAAAAACTGCCACTCATGGGCTTGTTAACTGGCCACATCAAAGGGGATAGACCACTGGCTTGGTAAGGAAGCGGAAGTTTGAGAAGGGTTGGGGGAAACCCCCAGGAATCAGAGATGGAACAAGAAGGCGATGAAGCCATGAAGACTAACCTGGAAAACTTGAGCTAGAATCGAAGGAGCACGAGGAGAGAACGAACACAGGAAACGAACGGACGCTTGCGGACTCAAAAGGGAGGATGGGAGGATAAGGATGATTTTTCCCCTTATAATGCCAGTTCAAATCACCCCACGATCATCCAACCTGACTACGCGTCCACCTTCAATTGGAAGGCATTTCGACGGCCTACCAGTGCGAAAAACATGAAAAGCTCCACCAATAAAAAGGGGGGCATTGGCCTTATCACAATGATGACGCTTGCCTTTTGTGACTCATTGCTCGAGGGAAATCCTTCCAAATCCCAACAACACGGACAAGTGAAATAATGGCACGAAAATCGGCTGCCCAGAGGATATTAACATCCCTTTCGCGGGTGATTGTGCGCTCACCCATCTCAGGGGCGGGGGGGCATCTGATACGGCTGGCCATTTCCTCTGAGTAGTATTATCTTTTGCACGATTTCCAAAAATAATGATGTGACAACAAAACCCAGAGATAGAACTCCAGCGCTGGCCTTTAGCTCCGACCTCCAGAGCTGGCCCCCAGCGTCGATCTCTAGCGCCGGCCTCCAGCGTCGGCCTCCAGCGCTGGACTCTGGCTCCGGCTTCCAGCGTCGGCCTCCAGCGTCGTCCTCCAGCGATGACCTCCAGCGTCGGCCTCCAGTGTCGGCCTCCAGCGCTGGACTCTAGCTCGGGCTTCCAGCGTCGGCCTTCAGCGTCGTCCTCCAGTGATGACCTCCAGCGTCGGCCTCCAGCGCCAGCCTCCAGCGATGGCCTCCAGCGTCGGCCTCCAGCGATGACCTCCAGCGTCGGCCTCCAGCGCCGACCTCCAGCGTCATCCTCCAGCGATGGCCTCCAGCGTCGTCCTCCAACGCCGGCCTCCAGCGTTGTCCTCTAGCGATGACCTCCAGCGATGACCTCCAGTGACGGCCTCCAGCGCTGGACTTAGGTTTCGGCCTCCAGCAACGGCCTCCAGCGCTGGACTTTGGCTCCGGCCTCCAGCGTCGGCCTCCAGTGCTTTTTCGCTTGCACAATGACTAGTCTCATACAATAGATCCCGTGATTCAAGGTCTACTGCCGTGCACCTCGATCACTAAAATCATGGGCAAGTGTTAGCTCGTTCAGCAGTTACCGCTACAAGCGGCCCTCATCCAGCAATGGCTTAACTACTTGCCATTCGGTGAAACTTATCCCGACGAGGAAGATTCGAACGGAACGAGGTAAACGGGACCCCAGACAGGTATAAAAGGACCTGAGCTCAATGCTCAGGGAGCTCAATCTCTCTCTCTTTCAAGTTTCACTGATATACAACATTCCTGTTCTATAACCCACTGACTTGGGTGTCGGAGGGTCCCCACCGGAACCACCGGTCCGAGACTTTTTGCAGGCTCTAGAAGGAAGACGGCAACCTTTCTGCATCCCTAAAGGCCTGCGAAGATCTTAGCTCACCCGACGTTCATCGCAAGTGATTTGGCAGCAACAGTAATTTATATGTTCAAAATTAAAGAAAGAAAGTATGAGCATGATCTTCACCACTCAACACAGTGAGAGAGAAGTTCATTACAGCCTAATGCTGTTTGAACTTGCATACGTTGCCGTGCAAGAACAAAAGAATTTATGGTGAAAGACTTTGCACTAGCGAAATATAAAGACCATCGTCTTGGAAACAAATGCTGCATTCTTCCTTCATAGTAAGTGTGCATTTATTTGGTGATCATTTTAGGTTCATCTCAGTATCTTGAATCACTAATAATCCTATTTTTAAGGTAATATGATCCTTAGTGATTAAAAATAATTATATTTTATATGAAATATTATAGTGATCAATGATAGCTAGTGATATAATATAACAATGTTTGGTATTTCATAAGAATCCAAGATTTCTAAAGATAAAATATCAAAGTTATGCTATAATATAATATGATTAATAACCTATAATATAATATAATAATAAAACATATATATATCTTATATGGTATGTTATAATTTACTAATATAATACTATTAGAAGTGAATGAAGGTATATATATATATATATATGACAGGCCATCCCATCTCCCTGTCCTCAGATTGAAGAAAATGGAAACCAAGATGAGGGGAAAATCCACGGGGCTTTTTAATCCTTTAATTTCCTTGCAAAAGTTCAGTGGATCTAACTATGTTATGGAAATTAATGCTATGCGCCATGGAGCTAACATAACAGTACATACTTCCATCGCACAAGGCAGACTATCAGGAGGAAGGGAAAAGCTACGGTCAGTATCCAAGGTAGCGTGCAAAAGAAGTAGGGTGGGTGCATCGTGGAAGAGGGAAAAGCTGGAGGCATGCATTCTTCTTCAACGATGGCACATCTCCGAGCCTTGGGTAAATTAGTTCTGTTTCGTTCTGCAATAAAGCTGGACTTGTGCCTCACGGCCTTTAATGCTTTTTTTTTTAAAAGGAAATATTAAAATCGTGCTGATTTACATGCAGAAAATCGACAGAATCTAAATATTTAACAATTAATTAATGACACTGCATGGCAGAAAAGCGGTCCGAAAATCCTCCTTTTAAGTTTTAAAAACCTGATTCAATTCACTGGTCCAGAAAAGCGACTCTGCCGTCGCTCGCACGGCTCTGTGGGATGGTACGTATCGATGCAATTAATTCGTCGAGCCAATTTTCTGCCGTGCAGTATTGGCCTCAAATTATACAACATTTCATTTCTATTCATTGAATCTCAACCGTTTTCCATATAAAATTATAATTATATGGCAACATCGCTTCAATTAATTACGCACCAAATTCAAACTTGTCCGCTAAATGAATGAAAAAAAAAAATCTACAGCACGGACTTGGGTGGCAAATTGTTCTTTTAAATTTTCTTGAGAATGGAGTCTGGCTAAGAACCACTGAGCTTACACATTATCACGGCCTGAACCCAAGAATGGATTCAAAATAATCCACTATATGTCAGATATGCAAAGCATTCAACAATAGAATAATATCAAATAAAAAATAATAAATTACTATGCCATTAAAATTAATAATATTTTTAATATAAATCTAAACAAAGCAAATATTTGGTCTACATGTAAATCTGGTAAACATCAATTTTATTTATGATAGGCTGCCGGAAGCTTCTCATGTTTCACTTTATTTTAAATTTTAAAAAATATTAATAAGAGTTTAATAAGCTCACACTCAATAGGTAAGTCTAAATAAACATATCATTATAACTTCAAAAATATAGCATATCATAATTCACTTACTTTCATATATAAAAACATACATGCCATTTTATTATCTAATGTTACTTATATTTTTTAAATATGTTAAAATTAATTCACTTATACTCTTGAAATATATTGAAAACATATGCCCACATTATGTCTCAAAAATTCAAGTTTAGAATTTTCAAGTCATCGCATCTAAAGTTCACTGCCATTAACATGTATATTTTATCTTGTTACAAATATATCACAATCACAAAATATAGCCATATATTCTTGTGACAAAGCCAAAATAAAATACTGCATGAGGGTATAACAAAATAGAACACCACCTTGGGTGTATCAGAATAAAATACCTTACGAGATGTATCCTCCATATATTTTTGTGGAAGAAGGATCCTAATATCAGAATCATATCATGTCATAGAACAAAACACCATATTAAGTGTATCCTCCATATATATCCTCTATGGAGGAAGGGTCGCGGTGCCAAAGTCATATTATATCATATAACATAATATCACATGAGATATATTTTCCATATATATATATCATTTATGAAGAAAGGGTTTTAGTACCAGAGTCATCATATCATAGAATAGAATACCGTATAAGATGTATCCTCTATATATATTCCTATGGAGGAAGGGTTTCGATACCGGAATCATATCCTATCATAGAACAGAAACTTATAGAATCATATTATATCAAAAAAAAAACACCATATGAGGTGTATCTTCCATATATGCATATCCCCTGTAAAGGAAGGATAGTCAGAATTATATCATATCACATAATAAAATATCATATGGGGTATATCTTTATATATATATATATATATATATATATATATATATATATAGAATGATCCCACTAAATCATATAAAAAAGTTATATCATAGCGGACCATGGGTAGGTGGCACATTTTCTTATTTAAATATTGATCATAAAATTCTTACATATATACATATCAAATGCTATCATTATTTTATGATTTAAACATATTATTGTCGTAGAAATCCGTTCTTCGACTCGGGTGCGGTCCAACTCTGGATGGACCTGCAAGACAGTCCTCGAGCAGATAGCGTAGGGGGCTGCCCTCTGCGGAAGACCCTTCGATGCCCAAGTCAGTGAAGATTCACAGCAAGCAGATATGAAGAAAAGGCTCTCGCAGAAGAGTCCCTCTAGAATGGTTTGTCGAGGAGCTCTGCCCGAACTTTAATGGAGTTTTTCAGTGAAAGAGTAAGCGTACCTGAAAGAGTTTAGGAAAAGGTATTTATAGACTGTCTGAATATGGGCTATTTGTTCACCTGACTCTTCGAATGTATCTTAAAAAATAGGGAATCAGAATGATAGGAATATGATTCGAATCAAGTTTGTTACGAGGCCGATGAGATTTGAGTTATGTTTGTTACAAAGATCGATGGCTGAAAAGGCTGATTCAGAGCTTTGAGATTCGGTTATTCTGTTATCTGATTACTTATAGGTAACAGGTTGTTCCTGGTTCGATTTCCCTTTTGAGGCAACGAGAGCTGACATGGCCGAAGGGTCATATTTGGCTTTTGGCTACTCTGGGCCCGCCGAGGCATGAGAATGGTTCGGCCCTGCCGAGATGAGAAGTAGCTCGGCTTTGCTAGGATGGAGAGATAACTCAGCCCTGCCGAGGCGAGAAGATTTTATCTTTTTCGAACACAGCGTTTGGCAAGCGAAAATCAAAAGTAAGCCTAACCTTTTTGACATGTGCATGGATATTAATGTAATGGCGATTTGCCCCTCATCACATGCCCCCCACTTCCTAGCCCGAATTGTAGGCTCGGGCATAGGGAGTAGAATTTCAGGCGGCTTTATCTAATTGGAGAAATTCAAATAGGTGAAAATGTGCTATGGGGCTCTCATATACGTCAGGCCGCGGCTTCATCATTTCTTCCCATTGCACAAGGAGAAGACCTCTCACCTTCCGCTGTCGGCCATGGGTAGAATGGCACGTGGCAAGCTCAAGGTTTGGTGATGCATGGGGATTCTTGCCTCGCTGAAACAGTTTAAAAAGAGTTAAGCGGTGTTACCTTATACTGCATTTTTTCTCTCTATCTTCTTCCTCTTCAACAGACATAACGTCTTTGACCCAGGACCAAACATGGTTGGTGCTTCTTTCGTTGATCTTGGAGAGAAGGAACGTTCCATTGATTCCGCCTCAACAATGATTCCCGCAGATCTGGAGAGGATTCATCGGGATTATTGGTTCACGAGTGACATTTAGATGTGGGTCCCCGGTCCTGAACAGAGGGTACCTAATCAACTAGAGTCAAGAGTCTTTTTCTATGAGGAGAGCATCAAGTTGGGTCTCCATTTCCTCCTCAATCCTATGATAAATAGCATAATGAAGTATTACAGCATCTGTCCTACGATGATTACGCAGCATAATAAAGTATTATAGCATCTGTCCTACGATGATTACACCGAATAGCTGGTGTTATATTATCGGGTTCATTTCCTTATGCACGTTTATGGAGATAAAAGTGACGGTTCCTTTGTTTAGGGTCTGCCACAGTCTTACATTCTCCAAGATTCATCTTGGCACTACATAGGGCCATGAAAGAATTTTAAGAGGTTTTCTAAGGTTTCGACCTTTATCTAAGGATGGAAGTCGTGATTTTTTATCGTCGAATGGGATGTTGCATTCGACTTTCCTCACCAATGGATGCCTCTCCCCATGGAGCCAAACTAGCGTCCGACACTATCGAAGGCGGAGAAGGACTTCGACATTCTTTATCGTAGCAAAGTGACCCTAATCGGTGCTCTCCTAACCGAAGAGGCACTTTACAATGCTGGGTTGAGCAGAGTCGATCCCTTAAGTAAGTGCGACATCACTTTCTTCATGATTTGATGTCTTTGCAGGGATGTAACTGACCGTCTGACGGTTTATATATTCGCAGAAATCAGGTCCTACCCGGCCTGGAGGTGAAAATCCACCACCCATCCTCATATGGTGGTGGAGCTTATAGAAGGCTCGGAACAGAGAAATTCTGGCTTCCGAGCCACGGAAGAAACAAAGAACAGCGAAGCAACAGATGATCCGAACCGAGTTTGGAGTCAACTGCGCTGGGACAAGTTCGTACCTATCTAAAAGATTAAGAATGAATGGGTGAAAGGAAAGACGAAGCCCACACCTGAAGAACTCCTCATACAGGGCTACCCGGCCAAGCTGGTCAAAGTTCACCCTGTCCTCTGGCCCAGGAGCGGACAGGCGGATGTAGCTGGGAACCTGTACCTGAGGTCTTCTACCTCCTCATGGGTCATAGTGAAAACCGCCCCCTCTAGCCCTGCCAGATCAGAGGTGGCCATCGAAGGAGAGGCCGGACGGGCTGGAGGCGGTGGAGCTACCCTAGCAGGCACTACCCTAGGTGGAGACGCCCTAGGCGGGAACACTTGGGGTGACGTTGGTTGGACTGCTACCGTCGAACAGTCGCGGATGGTGACATGGCCGACGCCTACGATGAGCCACAGGAACCTCATCCTCCTCCTCTTTCGAGGATGGAGGGGAGCTTACAACGGGCCTCTTGCCCTCCCTAATAGCATGGCGATCCATGAAGAAAAGAAAACAAGGGAGGAAGATGACAAAAAGAGATTGACCTGGTGTCGAAAAGTAAGAACGAAAGATTTGGGACTTTGAAGGTTCAAACTCTTGGGAAGAAGACGACAGGGAAGATGATGAAAGCGTAAAGGGCGTGCTCGAGCGAGTGAGGGGATTTTATACAGAGTTTTTGAATCATCCCGCCCGAGGCGTTGCCATGCGGCCATCCGCGATTAAAGGCAACATCCAGTTGTCGATAACTCCCCCTTCGCCCGAGATATGGCGCCTCAGTTCTGCACACGAAACGGGATACATGGCCAATGATAGGACATGAGGAGTGGTGGCTTAATGATGGCACCCAACTTTTCTATCTCTCGAGAGATATTCCGTCGATGTGCCTGAAATCGACTTCACTTTTCATACTTCTCCTTAAATACGGAGGGATTTCGAAGCGATATCACCTCGGGAAGGCGCGCCCCCGTCTCCAATGATCAATGGGCGCGAAAGCCAGCATTGAGATAAATTTTTGCGCTCCTTTCGCCCAAGAGTCAGCGAACGTGGCCCCTCGAGTTCAGGAGAGGGGGAATCTAATGTAGATGGTAGCGTCACATAGGCGTTAACGGCGGAGCTAACTGACGGCGGAGGGCCAAACAAAGTGGCCCCGTTCTTCAGCGGCCCCGCTTCTCCAAGGTGGCCTCGGTGGCCCCATTCTCCAAGGCGGCCCTCGACAGCCCAGCTTATCCAAGGCGGCCTCGATGGCCCCGTGACTCTCTCAGGCGGCCCTCGGTGGCTCCGACTCTCCAAGGCGGCCCTCGGCGGCCCCGCTTCTCCAAGACGGCCTCGACAGCCCCCGCGACTCTCCCAGGCAGCCCTCGGTGGCCCCATCTCTCCTAGGCATCCCTCGGCAGCCCCGCTTCTCCAAGGCGGCCCCCCGACTCTCCAAGGCGGTCCTCGACGGCCTGCCCTTTTCGAAATGCCCACGAGGTTCCCCACGTGAGCCGAGCACACCATCTACCTGACCCACGCGCCTGATGGGACCAGGCTTACCAACCATCTGACCCATGTGCCTGATGGAACCAGGCCAACCAACCATCTGACCCACGCGTCCGATGGAACTAGGCCCACCAATCGTCTCTAAACTCACGTAATCACCATGAGTTTATCAGACATTTTTCTCCACGGAATCCCATATGGCTGATCCCCAAATAGAAATCAAGGGTCTTTAAAAGGGTAAGAGGGATCCCGAGTAAGGTAAGATACTTAACACACTAAAAATACTCAGAAAACATCCCCAACTCTGAGCCTTTCTCTTGCGAGCTTTCTCAAGCTTACGGTTGTGGCTCCGATCACTAACTTGCCCGTCGGAGGGTTCCCGTCGGAGTAACCTCCGGTCCTGGGACTTTTTGTAGGTCTCTCTTCAAGGGATAGCTTCGTCAACAATTTCATGGAGCCCTTAGACATTGGTTACCAGTGACCGGCGTCATAAAAAAGGTCTAATGGTCTTTAGTCAAACTCTCTCCTATTTAGAAAGAAATTAGTTAGGATCAAGAGCTTTTCTAAAATTATACTATTTTCAACTAAAAAAGAGAGAGTAAAATATAATTTTTAAAAAGATCCTTGGATTGAAAAGATCCCACTCTCCCTACTCTTTAGTGATCTTTATCATAGATGCAATCAAACTGCTGAACTGATGCTTTGGTTTAGAAACTCACTCAAAATGGGCTCTTTCTCAGTGAACTCCCATGGGATTGCTTTGGCCATTCCATAACCCAGTCGGAAAAGTTGCTGTTCCTTTGAAAATCAAGATGTTCCTCTGGTTGATCCTAAGAAACGGGCTTTGCATAGGAGAGATTCTGGCTAGGAAAGAATTGCGTGAAAACCATCGGTGCGCTCTAATCTTCAATCGAACTAGATAATCGTATTTTCTTAGAATGCCGCTTTTTAGAGAAGGTTTGGTTTGGCCGTCAAAGCTTGTAGATCTTTGGAAAACTTGGAGAAAAAAAGAACATCTCAATGGAACCAATGAAAGGATGGAACAACTTAGTGAGGGCAATTTGTAGACAAATCTAAATGGAGATAAATTCCAGGATCTTCATGACCAAAAAATACTCTTCCTCATCGGTGCTTTTGAGGGCAATCCAAGCTTTCGAATCTTGGGCATGTATTAACCAAACAGTCTCTTCCAAACAAAGCCATCATCTTATAGGTGAGGAGGTGATGCAAGGAGTGAATCACAGATAGGTCATATCTCCCTATCTCCCTGGTTTGTGATGTTTGATTCGATATATTTTAGCATCTAGGAGCTGGTGATTCTGTTCCTATTATGATTCCTTAGACAGCTTCTATTTGACAATCTATTCATTCATCCTCTCTGTTTGGTAACCGTCCAGTAGCTGGCTCTCTTATCTGTTTAATTTCCCTCTTTGGAGATTAGTCAGGACCACAGGAAGGAACCGATGATTACCAGTCTTGTACAATGAATCCTTGATACTGCTTCTTCTGTTACATTATCTCTAGGTCTTTGTATTTCTTTCTGATCCTGCCTCTATTTGCTCTGCTTCTCATCCTCTCTCTTTCTTCCTCATTTCATTTGTAATTCATTAAATTTTTCACTTTTTAATAAATATTTGGGGGGAAGTTTCTTCCTCCAATCTTCCATCTGTAGCAGGAAGCAATGTCAAATGTTGCTTTGAGCTTTTCAGATTTGTGAGGTTCACGATCCACCAATAACACAAGTTCACGGAGGCTTTGCCTGCTAATATCAGCGACAGCTCAATTTACCAAGGCATTATTTATTCTACCTACTTGTAATGCACGCAAGTTCATGCATGAGTCTTTATATTATGAGAAAAATGGAAGCAGGCCATATCTTATTACATCACTTGAGCAACCATCAAGAATAACTTGCCAAGTTGGCAGCAGTATTTTCAGGACTCCACAAATGGCACCCTAAACATATCTGCACCTATTGGATAAAAATATTTGCAACTAGTTGATTGTATATGTTAACTTTAATATTTAGATGGTATTTGATCATGGCAATATAATATTATTGAAAATCTTATGTTCCTCTTAATCTTATAGATGGTAATTAAATTCTCAAGAATAAAAGATTACCGTATTTCATTTATAAAAATATGGTAATCAATTTACTATATTTTTAAATTTTATTTAAATTTTATTATAAATCTTTTTTTTTTATCTTTAAAAAGCTCCTCTTCTTTTTGCTAGAATATAAAATATTTGGTAAAAATTAAGATTCTTTATAAATTAATTTTAGAAATAGTATATATTTAAGCATTATAAATATTATTTATATAATATAATATAATAATATTAAATATCCCATTATATATATATAAATATTTAGTAATATATTATAATTTAATATGCAAGAAGGCATATATATTAATAATTAAAATTTAATATTTACATATTATTATATAAATATATAATAGTGTTTAAACATTAAAAATTATATTAATATTAAATTTAATACTTAGAATATTATATTATCTATTTAATATTAAATACTTAAATATTATTTAGTACAAACTAAATATATAATTAAATTGAGTATTATTAAATATTTAAAGAGAAGTCAAGAGTATAATTTAAAATTACTAGAATTTGATAATCTTAAATACCCATCTTTCATATGAGAATTGGATTATCGTGATTTATGATAATCTTCGATGAGAATCAAATTTTATCACTTAAATTATCATATCTAATTGCCAAATATGATAATTTGTATGATAATCCTACATTACTAAAATATATTATCATAAATCAAATGAAGGTCAAAGTTCATTCTTAAAAGCAAAACTAATACCTGTTTTTCATCAAGCCACCTTAGCCCAGTGTGCTACCAATCGGATCCGACATATCTATGATGAGGAGGGGAATATCTTAGAGGATGATGAGGCCATTCAGAAGCAGATCGTCCACTTCTTTCAGTCCGACTGGTTGAAGCAGCCAGTCAGTGGCTTCCCCCTTATACCTGTTTCTCAGGCTGCTAGGGTATCTAATGTTGACAATGGTATGCTTATGCGGATGGTCACGGCAAACGAGATTCGTTCTGCTGTATGGGCTCTGGGGCCTGATAAGGCCCCAGGACCGGATGAATTTCCACTTGACTTCTTCCGTCACTACTGGGATATTATGGGGCAGGATGTTATTTAGGCTATCCAGTCTGTATTCTCCTCTAGATCTTTCTCTCGGGACTGGCAGCGAACGTTTGTTTCCCTTGTCCCAAAGCGATCGAATCCTTCGCTTCCCCAGCATTATCGGCCCATCAGCTTGTGCACCACCCTATATAAAGTCTGTGCTCGTCTATTGGTCACTCGGATGCAGAGTGTGATTCCCCACCTGATATCTTCGAAGCAGGAGGCTTTTATCTATGGTCGTAGTATCACTAATAATGCTCTCATTGCCTAGGAGTTTATGCATGATCTCCGACGAGCGACAGCTAGACATAATATAGCCGTCAAGTTGGACATGGAGAGAGCTTATGATAGGATCAGCTAGATATTTCTTCGGCAGACGCTTCGAGAGTTCGGATTTGTTGATCTTTTCATAGACTGGGTTATGGTGTGCGTCCAGTAGCCCACTTTTTTTTATTCTTATTAATGGCAGTCCGACTGGATTCTTTCCCTCAGCCATGGGTCTCCATCAGGGTTGCCCCCTCTCCCCCTTCATGTTCATACTGTGTGCTGACGATCTCTTTCATGCTTTTACTCAGGCAGTTGGGGCGGCTTAGCTGCAGCCTTATATGCCTGGGCCCCATGGCCCCCCTCTCTCCCACCTTCTCTTTGCAGACGACTGTATCCTGCTTAGCCTTGCTTCTGTTCATAATGCGGCTACCTGCTCTGCTATCCTTCTGTCTTACTGCCAGGCTTCCGATCAACTGGTCAACTTGCAGAAATCTGTTCTATGTTTCAACCCTTCGACCTTTACCCTTCGTCGTGCTACCATCTCCCAGTTGCATGGGATCTTGACTTTCTCTGACTATCTGTCCTACCTCGGAATCCCCATTACAGGGCGTCATCCCCGTCAGCATAATTTTGAGGACCTTGATTGACTTATTTCTAATCGATTGGATCGTTTGCAGGTCTCTGGCCTCTCTATGATGGGGCATATTATGTTGCTTCAGTCTATTTTTACATCTCTTCCCCTTTGCCTGTTGTCCAACGCTCTGATTCCGTCTATTTGTCTTCGCCGGATAGAGCATCGCTTCCGCGACTTCCTTTGGGCAACGATGCAGGGGGGCTAAGGTCTTCATCTTTTGTCTTGGGATCTTATTTGCTTGCCTATTCGAGAGGGTGGATTGGAGATCCAGTCCTTGGCGGTTTGCAAGAGGCTCTAATTGCTAGGCATGCATCCAATTCCTATTGGACCATTATTGTTTTTGGAGCTCTGTCATGCATGGCAGATATAGCTGCTGGACTCCTGATTCGGCCTTCCATACTTTTCGAGGCTGTTCCTACTTCTGGAGAGCGATCTGCCAGTATACCCCTACTATCATGATCGATATCCACTGGATGATTGGGGATGGTAGTTCTGTTAATGTTACTCAGGACATCTGGATAGCTGATCTTCCACTATCCCACTAGCCGACTTTCCTCAGCTCTGATGTCGGTTCCTCTATGCCAGTTTTTGCTTTGATTAGCCAGGATAGTTCTGCCTGGCACGTCCCTACGATGTCCCTGCTTTTTAGGGCTGAGGTTGCGCAAAGGATCCTCGCCATCCCTCTTGCTTCCTCTGCTATTTCTGATACCAGACAGTGGTGTCGATCTTGCTTCCCACGTGCTCCTACTAGAGACCTTGTTGATCGCTTCCGCCCTCGGACTTCGGGACTGAGTGATGTGGCTTGGATATGGTGTCTGCCCATCACCCCAGGATTCAGCTCTTTTTGTGGAAGCTTGTGGGACTGTTTTCCTACTTGTTCTCTCCTGGCTGGCCGCGGTCTTTCCATTTTGTCTCTTTGCCCGATATGTGGACTACAGGATGAGACGGTCGAGCATGCCATTCTCATATGTTCTTGTGCGTCTCGGATTTGGCAGCAGCTTCATTATTCCCCATGGATGCCAGAGGAGGGACCCACCCGACTTTCATTTTGCTCGCCATCTATCTATCTGCCCAGCGCGGTCCCCGCTCTCAGGGTGTCCTTTCTGCATATCTGGCTTATCACATTTAGCTGACCAGAACCGGATTGTCTTTGCTGAGGAGATGGTCTCGCCTCAGGTAGTCACCCGCACAACTGTCTCCCTCGCTATGGACTACTCTCGTTCAGATTTTGATATTCACTCTGATAGATCCGGCCACTGGGACTCTCCTGCTATTTCGGCAGCACACCATTCTACGGTCTTTATCTCTTGGGAGCCCCCATCCCAGGGTATGTCAAAGTAAACTTTGATGGTTCTGTATCAGATCGACTTGCTGGATTCGAATTTGTTATTAGGGGGCCAAAGGGAGTGTTGCTCATGGCAGGTGGACATGGCTCACTCGACATTTCGGTCTCTATGGCTGAGCTTCAAGCTGCTTGGGCTAGCATTATCTATGTTGTCCATCATTTGGGCTCTCGCCAGTTGGTTATAGAGGGAGATTCTCTAACAATTATCCGCTGGATTAGACGGGATGTGGATCTTTGCTCCCCCCATAATCTCCTAATCTGTGATATTTGGGCTTCTCTCTAGTCTACCTATGCGCCACTGATCCGGTATGTCTATCGAAAGCCAACGCTGTGGCCGACTGGGTTGCTTCTGTTGCAGCCCGCCAGCCTAGTTAGTGGGGATGGCATTTTGATGATTCCTGCCCTGTTATTTTATAACAAATTTTGTACTCTAACCTTTTGGGCTCGACTCGCGCCAGAGTGATATGATCGCCCGCTTGTACCAAAAAAAAAGCAAAACTAATTGATATCCTTAGACTACCTTGACACAAAGGCCAAAGATGAGAAAATTATCTTAGAAAGGTCCCATAGCACACCTTGTTCCTCTGGCGATGCTGTTTAACCCCAGTTGTCAAGCAGTGCCATCCACAATTCTTGTCCCAAGTGCGCGGTTCCTTTTTAGATATATCTGGCCATATCCATTCAATAAACCTTCCTATCATCAAATTTTCAGAAAGTAATTTAAAAAGAATGATGGAAGCAAAATAATGAGATTCTATGTTGATTCAAGGTATGCTGCTCAATTGAGGATGATTATTTCTCATAATAACTTGACTTAAATATGAAAATAATCGTAGATATCTCTCCCAGAATAGCATACTTAAAGTTAATACATCCTAAACTTTACATTTGACTTTTTTGGTTTAGGAGACCAGGATATCAGACTTTAGCCACCCTTTCTTCTGCTTCCGATATTGCTTTCTCAACCATGCATGCAAACCATTAATAGCCTCTCTTCCCGACAATGCTCCATACTGCAAAAGGAACATATCATAACCTCTGCCAAAGTCTTTTCTTTTCTCCTTTTTAATTTTTTCCTGAGCAAATATCAAAGTGCTCTTTGAACATAGAGCTATTGAACTAAACAACAAACATGTATTAAAGTTCTTAACAGCTATCTAGCTAGGCAGTAACCGTGTTTCCACATTGAATTGCTTCAATTTATTACTCTTCACAGGGGATGTGGTTCCCATAATTCATGTCAACATTGCAAATATCTATACAATCTATATGTACTTTTTGTGGCACATAGTTTGGACACAAATGAGACAAGCCTGAAAGTCAGATGATTGATGGATCACCAGGTGGTCAGGTAGGTCTAGTGAAAAACAAGGTTTTTTCTCAGAAGATCTTTCATATAGTTCATACGAAGATGCTGAATTTACTATTAATGAAGCCATATAGAGTCATGAATAATAATAAGCAATTTGTTCAGAACTAAGTGCGGTGAGGAAGAAGGGACATATATAAGCTGGAAATTTCCTGGGTAAGCCCATCAACTGTATAATTAGAATGCAAATATGAAAGGATAAACATTCATTATAGAACTCTGCCAACCTTTCTATCATGTGTGATCCATATTTCTCCAAATATATTTTCAATATTGGAATCAACCAACAGACACTGCAAAATAACTGTTGTTACATGAAAAAAATATTGAGGAAGATGATTGAAAATGCCTTCTGGAAGTCAAAGAAAATAAATCTACTCCAACATGGATTTTTGTTTGGATGGTCATCTCTCAATGACATGTTCCACCTATGCAGACCAGTAATCTACTTTAACAATATCAACAGGCCAAAAGACTATGATCCACAGTCCACAAGCAAATATAACGGGTTACAGTAGTACATAAGGACATGAGGACAAGCAGTGTGAACAAACAGAAGCTAAGAAGTAGATAAACATGCCAACTGGAACAACATTCATAGCATGCCACAGACTTCTACCGTCAGAATTTGGCCATTGAAGTCCCTTTCATCTATTTTGTAATTTTGTACAAAAAGAAGTCCCTCCTAACTTGTTAACAACTCAAATAATGACTGAACTACTGTTTTCATCCAAAGAATGTAGGTTTCTACCGTAGAGATCACGGGCACAACATATCGCGTGACCTCTAGCTATTTGAATCAGAATGCTGATTGATCGACACCTCTTGTCATTTGAATTGGATCCGATCATCCAATGCACCTCACCGACAACCAGCAAAACCTTGTTCACCAATGATCCAGAACTAAATTAAATTTGCAATTGTATACTCACCAGCGATCCAGAACTAAATTAAATTTGCAATTGTATTCGTAGAAGCAGCAGAACTCATGTCAAATTCCTCCTTGGATAGGTTTAATCAAGATCAAGAATTCAGGAATTCAGGATAACACGGAAAACGCCGATAAAATTTATACCTTGTTGAGAATGCAAAGAAACCCTATACCTCGAGCCGATGGAGATCATTGAGCCATTTGAAAGGGGATTCTAGGGTTTTGTTCCATTGCCGCC
This sequence comes from Calamus simplicifolius, assembly GCA_900491605.1. NCBI lineage: Eukaryota > Viridiplantae > Streptophyta > Magnoliopsida > Arecales > Arecaceae > Calamus > Calamus simplicifolius. Next base: position 227,000 of record UESW01004254.1, read on the forward strand.
ACTGCACCGCCTCCCTGTCCGCCGGAAACCCAACATCCTTATGCCGTCTAACGTTGCCGCCCACGGTTTTTCGATATCTTATAATAAGGAATGGGGGAGGGGTTCATGGAATTGGAGGCTCTGAGGGCGAGGAGGGGACCGTGGCCCAAAGCTCGCCTATGGGTTTGGACAGAGGTTGCCTAAGGTCCGACGGACATCGCCACCGGAGAAAGCGGTCAGCGGTCGAAGACGAAGAGAACTCAGGTGTTAATCCAAACAACATTAAAAACAAAAAAATTAACTCGTCTAACGTGACATGATGGCATCATCGATTAATTTGATTTACCGTATCGATCATAAATTAGGTTAATGAAAGAACACTTCTTTTTTTTTTTCATGTAGATTTTTATCTTCATCCGTAGCTTCAAGTTGGAGCAACAAATCAAATTTATATAAAAAAAAAAAATTATAAAGGTGATATTAACGTGGACAAGATGTTTCCTTCTTTTAGGATGCTTAAAGGAGGAATGAAAAAGTACTTTAGCTTAATCCAAGACTAATGATTCTTTTGGTGTTGATAAAAATGGGTCACAGGATTCAAGATTATTTGTTTCCATGCTGAATTTTGTTTACCAACTCACTGATTAGAATGGTATATGATATGGCTAATGTAGCTACAAGGGTAATTTCGACGAAATCAAAACATTGGTGCGCCCGGCATCTTCAAGCCCGCCGGGTCGGCCCCGACCATCCCTAGTCGGCCCTTCTCGGCTCCGGCACCTCCAAGCCCGCCGAGTCGGCCCTGACCATCCCTGGTCGGCCCTTCTCGGCCCCGGCCCCGGCCTCCAAGCCCGCCGAGTCGGCCCCGACCATTCCTGGTCGGCCCTTCTCGGCCCCGGGCGTCTCCAAGCCCGCCGAGTCGGCCCCGACCATTCCTGGTCCGTCCTTCTCAGCCCCGGCACCTCCAAGCCCGCCGAGTCGGCCTCGACCATTCCTGGTCGGCCCTTCTCGGCCCCCGGCGCCTCCAAGCCCGCCGAGTCGACCCCGACCATTCCTGGTCGGCCCTTCTCGGCCCCGGCGTCTCCAAGCCCGCCGAGTCGGCCCCGATCATCCCTGGTCGGCCCTTCTCGGCCCCGGCACCTGCAAGCCCGACGAGTCGGCCCCGACCATTCTGGTCGACCCTTCTCGGCCCCGGCGTCTCCAAGCCCGCCGAGTGGGCCCCAACCATTCATGGTTGGCCCTTCTCAGCCCCGGCGTCTCCAAGATCGCCGAGTCAGCCCCGACCCTTCCTGGTCGGCCCCTCTCGTCCCCGGCATCTCCATGACTGCCGGGTCAGCCTCGGCCATTCCTAGTCGGCCCCGCCCCGGCACGTCTTAATCGGCGGGGTTGGTCCCGGCCACCCCCGGCCAACCTAGATAAGCCTCGGCTCCCCCGGGAGAGTCGAGACCTCCCGGTTTCCTCCAAACCTGCCGCAACACGGCCCTGGTAGTTCGGGACGCTACCTCTCTGACCTGCGCCGCCTGACAACGCCAGATCCAACTACCAACTGGCCACGCTGCTGATGGGACTGAACCCAACTACCCAATAGCCCCGCTGGCTGATGGGACTTAGCCCACCAACCACCGTTTTCTCCCTTTTCGATAGGACAGGACCCACCAACCAGCGCAGATTCACACAACTCCCAAGAACTCCGCAGACATTCCTTCCTCACAAAATCCCACGTGATCATGCCAGGGTCAACCCCTATAAAAGGTGAATCAACTCAGTAAACAGGTATGCGCGATAACCCCGAAAAAATCGCTATCTTAAGGCCCAGAGAGGAATCCCTCCTCCCCGGGAGCACCCTTTCATCTAAAAAGAGCTCATTCAAGCTCCTCTTCTGCTGTGACCTCAATTGCTAACTTGGGCATCAGAGGGTCCCACCGGGGAATCCTCTCCGGTCCTGGACTTCTTTGCAGGCATCCCGGTAAAGCGAAGGCTCGAGAATAGGTCTGTCCCTGACGTTCAAGATCAGTGATTGGGCGTCATCAGATTGGCGCGCCAGGAAGGGGGTGAGTTGGTGTAGAACGCAACAAGTATCTCATGGCTTCCCTGTGCTACATCTGGCCAAACTCTACTCCCCCCCTCTCTTCTCTCTTTGAAGCCATGGTGGTGACACGATCTCAGGACGCTTCCATCAGCTGTCCAGCGGGGCTTCCCCTGCCAGTTAGGCAGCAGGAGGCCAACCCCCCTGCTGCCGATCCTCCAGTCACCTGCCCACCATCGAACGCAGCCGCCTGAACAGCGGAGCAACTGGCAACCCTCTCCCAGCAAGTCTAAACTCTCACTGCTATGGTCCACGGGCTCCAACAGCAGCAGTCCGTGGCCACCCAGCACCAAACCGCCCCCCCCCCGCCAGTCAGCAGTCAGCAAGGGAAGGTTCTCCAAGGCGGGAGGTCGGCCAGCGGGAGGCCAGTCGGCGGGAGGCCGGTCGCCATCCGGCTTCCCCAAGGAAATCTCGCCGCGAGCCCTCCAAGCGGCCGCGGTCCCCTGACCGTGGCCCCAGCAAAATCCCTTCGGGGCTACGTCACCAAGAGGAGCCAAAGCGGAAGCCCCGACTCCCGTCTCCCTCTCTGTCTTCTTCATCCTCTTCATCTTCCTCCGAGCCATCTCGGAGGGCCCCAACAATCAGCCGACAGGCGGAGGAGCGCCTGGAGGAGTACAACCGGCGGCTGGACGAGCTCGCCAGAAAAATCAATCATCAGCCGGAGGAAGAGTTCGACACCCATCATCCTTACACCCGCCGGATATTGGAGGAGCCTGTCCCCTCCAGGTTTCGTTTCCCCTAGGTGGACCCGTACAATGGTACGACAGATCCTCTCGACCATCTCGAGAGTTATAAAGCAATGATGCAAGTCCAAGGCGTTTCAGACGCCCTTCTCTGCAAGGCCTTTCCCGCGACTCTGCGAAAGGCCGCTCGCGCGTGGCACTCGCGCTTGCCCCCTTACAGCATCGACTCCTTCCGAGAGCTGGAGAAGGCTTTACTGGAGCATTTCGACGCCTGTCGATGAATCCCAAGGGTGGCAGACAGCCTCTTCTCCGTGCGCCAGAAGAAGGGAGAGTCGCTGCGGGACTTTGTGTCCTGGTTCAAAGCTGCCGCCCTCGAGGTCTACCATCTCGATGACGCGGTAGCAACGCTGGCGTTGAAGCGAGGACTCCTCCCGTCTCGCTTCACCTTTTCTTTGGATAAGAAGCCCCCGGGCTCTTATTCTAACCTCCTCCTCCGGGCTCAAAAGTACATCCTTGCGGATGAGGCCGACTTCACCCGCCGAGAATCTTCAAGGAGCTCCGGTCACAAGCCCGCTCGCCCTGAGCCAAGCGGGCCCCCTCGACAACGGCGAGCTGACCCGCCTCGCCGATCCGATAACAGGCGTAGAAGCCCTGTCCCCGACGAGAGCAAGCTCACGCCTCTTCTCGCCCCTCGATCTCACATTTTGTTGGAGATCAAAGGCGAGCCTTACCTCCAGCGCCCTCCTCCCATGAAGAAAGGTCCTCTCCGCGACAAAAGCCGCTACTGCCGATTCCACCGGGACTATGGCCATGACACTGACAGCTGCTACAGCTTGAAGCAGTCCATCGAGGAGCTTATTCAGTGGGGCTACCTCGGCAAATATGTTTAGAAGGCGCAGCAGCCGCTGCCGACCCTCATGGGGCCTCCGCCTGTTCAGGCCCCGGTCGACAACGCCCCCACGGAGCGGATGGTCGAAATGGTGTCCTGGGGATCAACCTCCGCATCTAAGCGGTCGAGGGGGGAGGAGGCGCCGAGTAATGTAATTCCCGAGGGGGATCTGCTGTCATAGATAATGTAAACAATGAAGGCATCGTCGTCTCTATGACGATCGCTAAGCACCCTGTAAAGAGGATATTAGTTGATAGTGGCAGCTCAGCTGACATCCTTACCTACGATGCTTTTGTTCGGATGGAATTATCTTTGGACTCTCTTCAGCCTGTGGCGACCCCTTTGGTCGGTTTCACTGGAGACTCCGTAAGGGTTGAAGGTGAAATACCTTTGCCCGTGATAGCCGGAATGCCGCCATGTCAAAGCACTGTAATTATGAAATTCCTGGTTGTGAGGGTTCCCTTGGCGTATAACGTCATTCTGGGCATCCAGGTTTGAACCTTTTGGACGCAGTCATTTCCACCCGACGTCTATTGGTGCAGTTCTGTTGGTCGAGATAGCAACCCAAGAGGGGGGTGAATTGGGTTTTTCAAAAATTTAAACTCTTTTGAAAATAACCCCGAGCGGAAATAAAAACTTAGATTCACACAAATTAAAATAGAATATGCACAAATAGAGAGTTAAAGATAAAGAGACAATCACGGCAAACACAGGAGATTTTATAGTGGTTCCGTGTACCTACACCTACGTCCACTCCCAAATATCTCTTGGGTCCACACTATAATCAATCTGATTACAGCGGAGTTGTTTTGCAATCTCACAACTCGAACTTGTTGTTTTCCCGGGTGCACAACGAACCCAACTGGTTTTCAAGGCTCACCAGCACAAACCTAACACCACAAGCTAATGCTTGCACAAGGCTAACAACCTCAACTGAATCAATCACCAGATTGACCCAGCAAATAATATTTGTTTTACAAGATAAACAACTCCTCCTATGAGCAAATATACAATAATGAAACAAGAATAAAAGGATAGGAATCAAATCCTGATTCGCAGATCTTGGTGGCTTCTTCCTTCTCTTCCTTTGAGTGGATCTTCCTTCAAGGTGCTCTTGAGACTCAGAAGATCAGAAAACTAGGGCTTCCTTCTTCCCTTGAGATTTCTTCGAAATAGAACAACAAAAGCTTGGAATCTCACTCTTTTCTTTTGGGAATCAATATGATCTTTTCTTTCGAGTTTTCCCTCTTTTCTCTTTTGATTTTCTGATGGATTTCACATATTTCTCTCTATTCTTTTCTTTTTGTCTCTCTCATTTTGGATGCAGCAAACCCTCTTCTTATAGATCCTGATTAATCCATAAATAGTTTAAAACTATCCGTTAGAAACAAGTGTAAGAAGGATTAGAACCAAAAATAGCAATAGCCGTTGGGATTTAAAAAGATAAAGATAAAGTTTAGAGTCGTTCTGACAGTTCTGGAGTCGCGTCTGACATTCTGGAGTCGGCTCTAACTTTTCTGGAGTCGGCTCTAACTCGAAAATCTTTAACCCGCTTGAACTGGAGTCGTCTCTGACTTTTCTGAGGTCAACACAAAAATCTTCTGGAGTCGACTCTAATAGTCCGGGAGTCGACTCTAAGTCATGGCCTGAAAAACCATCGTTCTGTCTTTTCTGTTGGAGTCGGCTCTAACAGTCCTGGAGTCGACTCTAAGTCCATGCTAATTTTCGGAGTCGACTCTGCGATTCCATGTGTCGACTCTAATGTCTGCAAACTTACCTTGACATTAGATTCGAACCAGAACTTGATTTGACTCATGATTTTGATTATTAAATCGACTTATAAGCTGAAAAACTTAATCAAAATCATTAGTAACTTTAAATATTATACTCAAATAGTTTTGTTAATCATCAAAATCCTCAATTGGGTCAACAATCTCCCCCTTTTTGATGATGACAAAAACTTTGAGTATATGCATCAAAATTCATTTGAACTAAGAGTTATAGTCACTGTTAAAGCTTTGAAACTTCCTAACATAGAATTTGATGCCAATTTTCAAAATGAACTTTTAACAAATATGTTTGAGTTCTATAATAAACATCAATCAAGATGATTTAACTTTTATATGAAAAAATTATTAAGCTTCCCCTGCATTAAATAACTCCCCCTATGTAGATAAACTGAATTCAATTGAATATTTTTGATTAGAATCTCAAAATTTTTTCTCCTCCTTTGTAGATATGCAAAAAAAATCTTATATTCTTTCATTCTTTTTCTCTTTTATGCATATACAATTATCTCTTTCCCTTTTTTATTATCAGCAATAAGATGAATTTTAAATACAATAAAAAGGTTATCAGACCGGGGTTGTTGGTTCAATTAATCATAGAGATAGTAAACTCATTCATTGAAATTCAATCAATCAATCATAGACAAATTTGCAATAAAAGTGTAATTGTATTCCAATGCAAGATTCATTACATGTGTCAATTCAAATACATTCACAGTAAAGTGACATATTCAAGTATGTTAAAGAAAACTCAGAAATCCTAAGATACAAAATAGGATAAGACAGGATATCAAAATTGCTTATACATAATTTTCTTCAAATGTCCAATCATTTCCATAATATCATCTTTTTGAGTCTTCTTAAAACTTTCAAGACAAGCTTCAATTTGAGAAACGGCGAGGTCGATATCTTTCTTTAGTTGACTGATAGCATGAAGATAAGTTCCAGAACCGTCTGCATACCTTCCATCCTTTCAAAAATCTTATGAAGATCAGCACTAAAGGATTCTACCGAGTTGCCAATGGAAAAAGAAATCACGTCAAGCCTTAAATTGATCTCTTCCTTCAACTGATTGAACTCATCTCTCAACTGACACATATCATTTGTCCATTGTGTTGGTCCAGATAGCAACCCAAGAGGGGGGTGAATTGAGTTTTTCTAAAATTAAACTCTTTTGAAAGAAAACCCCCAGCGGAAATAAAAACTTAGATTCACAGGTTTAAAACTAAGCAACTATAAATAGAGAGTTGAAGAAAAAGAGACAATCACGGCAAACACAATAGATTTTATAGTGGTTCAGTGTACCTATACCTACGTCCACTCCCAAGTACCTCTTGGGTCCACACTATAATCAAACTGATTACAGCAGAGTTGTTTTGCAAGCTCACAACTCGAACTTGTTGTTTTCCCGGGTGTACAACGAACCCAGCTGGTTTTCAAGACTCACCAGCACAAAACCTAAAACCACAAGCTAATGCTTGCACAAGGCTAACAGCCTCAACTGAGTCAATCACCAGATTGACCCAGCAAACAGTATTTGATTTTACAAAAGCAAACTGCTCCTTCAATGAGAAAATATACAATAATGAAACAATAAATAGAGATTAGGAACCAAAGCCTGTTTCGAAGATATTGGTAGCTTCTTCCTTCTCTTCCTTTGAATGGATCTTCCTTTGAATATGCTCTTGAGGCTCAGAAGATTGAAAAAACTAGGGCTTCTTCCTTCTCTTGAGATTTCTTCTAAATAGAATAGCAAAGGCTTGGAATCTCTTTCTCTTCTTTTGGGGAATGAGTATGATCTTTCCTTACAGGTTTTCCCTCTTTTCTTTTCTGATAGATCTCAAAGATTTTCTCTATTCTTTTCTTTTTGCCTCTTTCTTCTCTTTTCCTCTCTTGTTTTTGGGATGCAATCAACCCTCTTCTTATAGATCCGATTAATCCACAAATAGTGTGAAACTATCCGTTAGAAGCAAGTGAAAAAGGATTAGACCCATAAATAACAATAGCCATTGGGATTAAAATAGATAAAGATAAAGTTTAGAGTCGTTCTGACAGTTCTGGAGCCGTGTCTGACATTCTGGAGTCGGCTCTGGCTTTTCTGGAGTCGGCTCTAACTCGAAATTATTTAATCCGCTCGATTTGGAGTCGTCTCTGACTTTTCTGGGGTCGACACAAAATTCTTCTGGAGTCGACTCTAGCAGTCTGGGAGTCGACTCTAAGTCGTGGCTTGAATCCAACGTTCTGTTGTTTCTGATAGAGTTGACTCTCACAGTCCCGGAGTCGACTCTAAGTCTGTGCCATTTTCCGGAGTCGGCTCTGTGATTCTATGTGTCAACTCTAATGTCTGCAGTCTTACCTTGACATTAGATTCAAACCAGAACTTGATTTTCCTTCTTGATTTTGATCATCAAATAGACTTATAATCTGAAAAACTTAATCAAAATCATTAGTAACAACAAATGTTATACTCAAATAGTTTTGTTAATCATCAAAATCCTCAATTGGGTCAACACTTTGACTATCATACTCAGCCAGTAAAGCTCTGAGCTGACCTATTTGCTCCTCAGAAAATCTTCCAGATGCCAAAGCTGACTGATGTGGAGGGTGAGTGCTTGGTCCAGCCACTTAGGGTCCAGCAGTAGATGGTCCAGAAATATCCTCTCCTCTGACCTCCTCAACTCTAACTTCTTCTGCTCTGGTCTCTTGTCATCTTTTTATCCAATTTTCATTCTCTTTTCTGAAGCCCATGCGGTGAATTGTAGAGACACTATAGTAATCAGTATGCCTTAATTTTCTTAGTGGCTCATTATCAATTATTAGCACACCTTAGCTTCTAAAGACTAAGGTTAGTATCATACCATACGGCAGTGTTGATCTCTTCTTAGTTGCTGCTTCTGCCATATAACCAATCATCATACCGACAAGATTAACAGGTCTTCCAGTGAAAATACAGTCCATCAACAAGATGTCTCACTCCGAGACATACTCAAACCTTTCAATTTTAGGAAATAAAACTCTTCCATAAATATTGTGAAGTAACCTGAGTTCCAAATTAAGTTGATTGGCTATGATTTCTTTAAACTCAGAAACTTCTCTCCCTAACATCCTAGATAGGGCACCTCCTCTGTCATCATGTTGATATTCAACTAGACCAATAGTAGGCATCTCCAATAGATTTTCAAGAGTCTCGGCCGTGATAATCACTTTAGTTCCTCTTACAAAACTCACTAAGCCTCCCTCTCCTCTACATAAATCATTGTAAAATTCTCTCACAAGGGCAGGGTATGTAGGGACATCCAAAGAACAGACTTTCTTCCATCCCATTTCCTTCAACAAACATCCAATAGCGAAGCCCTCCGAAGCAAAAAAGTCAAAATCTACTTTTCTTCCGGTAGTAATGGCCTTACCCGCTAATTGGTCTACCCGTGGAGAAGAAGGTGAGGGTGAAGAGTCATCTTGAGTGGCAGATGAAGAAGACGACGTCGCTTGCCTCCTAATCATCCTTTTTCTCGTGGGAACGACCGAACCTTCAACAATCGCACACCTTTTAGGAGCCATGGGATTCGATTGGAATGAGTTATTGAGAGATTTGAGGGATTTGGAGGGATTGAAATCGGTTTGGAATGGTTTCGGAAGGGTTTAGGAGACGATAGGTTTCGTTTGGGGTTGACTCCGCCTTTTTTATTTTGACCTAGTTCCACTTAGAGTCGACTCCCGAAAATGAGGTGTCGGCTCCGAACTAGAAAATCTGTCAGCGCCCGAATTAGAGTCGGCTCAACAGAAGCCAGAGTCAGCTCTAATTGCCCAGACAGAACATCAAAATATGAAGGTGTCGACTCCAAAAACTGCAGGTGTCGACTCCACAATAGTTTCAGTGAAAAATTTAAATTTCAAGGATCTGAAACTAATCAAATTGATCATCAAACTCTAGATAAGTGTTCCTTAACAATTGGAGAAACAATGAATCAAATTTCTAGATAAATTTCCTTATTGGACATAGAGGATTTTCAAGAAATTAATGAAGTCTAGATAGTTGTTGTCCTTAAGAGTTTCAGAAAATCATTCTAAAGGATCACAAACTCCTAATTCTCCTCTAAGATAACAAAATCTTTCCTCACTCAAAGGTTTGGTAAAAATATACTGATCATTAGTATTAACATATTCAAGACAAACATCTTTGTTAGTTACATGTTCTCTAATAAAGTGATGTCTAATTTCTATGTGTTTAGTTCTTGAATGTTGAATTGGATTCTTAGTTAGATTAATGGCACTAGTATTATCACATTTAATAGGAATTTTATCAAGTGTGATACCATAATCTTCAAGTTGTCGCTTAATCCAAAGGATTTGAGCACAGCAACTTCCAGCTGCAACATACTCTGCCTCAGCAGTGGATAATGCAACCGAATTTTGTTTCTTGCTAAACCATGAGATTAAGTTACTTCCTAAAAGTTGGCATGCCCCACTTGTACTCTTTCTATCTAATTTACAACCAGAATAGTCAGAATCATAATAAGAAATCAATTTTAAGGTTGAGTCTCTAGAATACCATAATCCTACATTTTTAGTTCCATTTAAGTATCTAAAGATTCTTTTAACAACAAATAAATGTGATTCCTTAGGATTAGATTGATATCTTGAACATAAGCAAATAGAAAACATGATATCCAGCCTACTTGCCGTTAGGTAAAAAAGTGATCCGATCATACCTCGGTAATCCTTCTGATCTACATTCTTACCTTCTTCATCCTTGTCCAGCTTGCATGAGGGACTCATTGGCGTACCAAGAGGTTTAGCAGATTCCATACCAAAATTCTTGAGTATTTCCTTTGTGTACTTTGTTTGTTTAATGAAAATCCCCGCTTTCTCTTGTTTGATTTGAAGTCCAAGGAAGAAGTTTAGTTCTCCCATCATGCTCATCTCGAATTCTCCCTGCATTAACTTAGCAAATTCTTGACAAAGGAGATTGTTAGTAGCACCAAATATAATGTCATCAACGTAAATTTGAACAATTAATAAATCATTTTCTTTTCTTTTTAAAAACAAGGTTTTATCAACATTTCCTCTAGAAAAATTATTTTCAATTAAAAATTTACTTAATCCATCATACCAAGCTCTAGGTGCTTGCTTTAAACCATAAAGTGCTTTGTGTAGTTTGAAGACGTGGTTTGGAAATTCATGATCTTCAAAACCAGGAGGTTGTTCAACATAAACTTCCTCATTTATAAAACCATTTAAAAATGCACTTTTAACATCCATTTGAAATAAGTTAAAATTCATATGACATGCAAATGCAAGTAGTGGCCTAATGGCTTCTAATCTAGCAACATGTGTAAAGGTTTCATCAAAATCTATACATTCTTTTTGATTATATCCTTTTGCAACTAATCTAGCCTTATTTCTGATTACCAATCCATTTTCATCCAATTTATTTCTAGAAACCCATTTAGATCCTATTATAGGGTGGTTTTTAGGTCTATCTACTAGGGTCCAAACTTGGTTCCTAGTGAATTGGTTTAACTCTTCCTGCATTGCTAACATCCAATAACTATCTTTCTCAGCTTCCTCTATAGTTTTAGGTTCTATATGAGATACAAATGCAAGATGATTATTGATATTTCTCATTGATGATCTAGTCCTTACACCTTGAGATGGATCATCTATGATTAGTTCCTTAGGATGACCATAAGCATATCTCCAATCTCTAGGTAGATCTTTATCATTATGAGCAGTATCAATACCATCATCCTTAGGTGAGTCATCATCCTTAGCTTCAGGTTCTTGATCTGAAGATACATTTAAATTTTCAATACCTCTTTCAATCAAAGATGTATCTTCCTCATCATCAATTTTATCTGAACTTGATGCTAAAGACTCATCAAACACTATATGAATGAATTCTTCTATAACTAAGCTTCTCTTATTAAATATTTATATGCCTTGCTAGATGTAGAATATCCTAGTAAAATACCTTCATTAGACTTTGCATCAAACTTCTCAAGATTATCCTTACCATTATTATGAATAAAACATTTACAACCAAATACATGAAAATAACCTAAATTTGGTTTCCTATTATGCCATAGTTCATAGGGAGTCTTCTTAACGATAGGTCTAATTAGGGCTCTATTTAGGATGTAACATGCTGTGTTTATAGCTTTCGCCCAAAAATATTTTGGAAGTTGGCTTTCACATGGCATGGTACGGGCCATGTCTTCTAAAGTCCTATTCTTTCTTTCTACAACTCCATTTTGTTGCGGTGTTCTAGGTGCTGAAAAGTTATGATGTATGCCTTTTTCAAAACAGAATTTTTCAAATAAGTGATTTTCAAATTCAATTCCATGATCACTTCTAATAGACACTATGGTAGTATTTTTCTCATTTGTGAATTTCTTAACGAATTTTAGGAATATTGAGAAAGTCTCATCTTTGTGAGCCAAAAAATTACCCAAGTGAATCTAGAGTAATCATCTACTATCACTAGACCATATTTCTTTCCTCCTAGACTTGTGGTTCTAGTAGGTCCAAAAAGGTCCATGTGTAGTAGCTCTAGTGGTCTAGTAGTTGAAACAATATTTTTAGATTTGAAAGAAGTTCTTGTTTGCTTTCCAAATTGACATGCATCACATATTCGATTATTTTCAAAATTTAAGCTAGGAATACCTTTAACTAGATCCATTTTCAGTAGTTTAGAAAGTAAGTGTGTGCTTGCATGACCTAATCTACGGTGCCATAGCCAACCAATCTCATTCATCTTAGCATTATTAGCAACTAAGCAATGATTACTTGGAGATAAATTACTCAAATCAATTAAGTACACATTGCCATAACGTTTACCAACAAGAATAATGCTGTTATCAATGGGATTAGTAACAGTGCAAACAGAAGCTTCAAAGGAAACTTTGAAACCTTTGTCACACAGTTGGCTAATACTTATCAAATTATGTTTAAGTCCATCGACATATAAAACATTATCAATATGAGTAGATGGAGTAATTTGAATCTTACCAATACCCATGATATGGCCTTGATCATTATCACCAAAAGTAACTACTCCACCTCTTTTTGATTCAAGGGTGATGAATTGATCTTTGTCATCCGTCATATGTCTTGAGCAACCACAATCCATGTACCATTTTCTTTTCTGTCTGATGGCTGCAAGACACTCCTGCAAAACATTCATGTCTTAATTTTAGGTACCCAAGCCTTCTTGGGTGCTTCATGGTTTGACGCATTCAATATTGTTCCTTTGGAAACCCAAATCATCTTTCTCTTATTATGTGGAGATTTACACATATAAGATTTATGTCCTTTGTTTCGACATTTAAAACAAGTAATATTTGATGATTTTTCAGCATGTATAAAAATATTCTTCAAAGATTTTTGCTTTTTAAGTGGATTATATCCTAATCCAACTTTATCAAAAACAGCTTTTTGATTATCCAAAATCATATTAAGTTTGATAGAGCTTAGAGTAAATTTATCAACTATAGGTTTAAGTCTATCAACTTCATTTTTCAAGCTTTCATTTTCTTTTATCAAAAGTTCTTTATCTAAACATGCTTTTCATTTTCTAAGGATAGTTTTTGCATTTGATTTTTCAAATCTTTGTTCTTTGAATTTAAGTTCGCAAAATCATCCATTAATTCATAAAAAGTACTATGCAATTCATCAAAAGTAAAATCATCAAGAAAACTTGGACTTACCTCATCATTGTCCGCCATGAAGCATAGATTGGCCATTTCACTCTTTTCTTCCTCTTCAGAACTTGAGCTTTCCGAATCACTCCATGTGGCCATCATTGCCTTCTTTTTGAATTTCCGGGTGCCTTTCTTTAGTTGAGGGCATTCAGATTTAAAATGACCCGGCTTTTTACATTCAAAACAAATAACTTCTTTTTCTTTGCCCTTGTCCTCATCTTTTCTTGCAAAGGGCTTTTTCTTTTCAAACTTCTTCTTCTTCATGAATCTTTTAAATTTCCTTGTGATGAGTGTCATGTCCTCATCATTACTTTCATCTTCAGATTCATGATGCTCTTCCATGTATTCAGAAATCTTAAGAGCCATAGTCCTCTTCTTCTTTGACTCATCATCATCAACATGTTGCTTAATTTGAAGCTCATGAGTCATCAAGGATCCCAATAATTCTTCTAGGGGTAGGGTACTTAGATCATTTGCCTCTTGTATTGCAGTCACTTTAGCTTCCCAAGTCCTAGGCAAGGAACGCAAAACCTTTCTCACAAGATCAGAATTATCATAAGATTTACCAAGACTTTTTAAACCATTAACTATATCAGTAAATCTTGTAAACATATCAGTAATAGATTCACATGCATCCATTTTAAACAATTCATACTTATGAACTAGCATTTTAATCTTGGATTCCTTGACTTGATTTGTTCCCTTATGGGTAACCTCAAGTCTATCCCAGATTTCCTTAGTAGAAATGCAAATAGATATACGATTGAATTCATTTGCATCTAATGAGCAGTATAAAACATTCATTGCTTTGGCATTAAGTTGTGCCAATTTTTTATCATGTTCATCCCATTCCATTTCCGGTTTAGGAATCTCCATGCCATTAACTCTAGCAGTGGGTGTGTGTGGTCCATTGACTATAATGCTCCATAGATCATAATCAAGTGCTTGAATGAAAATTTTCATTCTAGCCTTCCAATAACCATAGTTTGAACCATTAAACAAGGGTGGTCTATTAGTAGATTGGCCTTCGGAAAAAGATGAACCAACTTGAGTTGCCATGTGGATCTTTGACTCTTGATCGTTAGATCAAATCAAATGAGCACTAGCTCTGATACCAATTGTTGGTCCAGATAGCAACCCAAGAGGGGGAGATGAATTGGGTTTTTCAAAAATTTAAACTCTTTTGAAAATAACCTCCAGCGGAAATAAAAACTTAGATTCACATAAATTAAAACAGAATATGCACAAATAGAGAGTTAAAGATAAAGAGATAATCACAACAAACACAGGAGATTTTATAGTGGTTCGGTGTACCTACACCTACGTCCACTCCCAAGTATCTCTTGGGTTCACACTATAATCAATCTGATTACGGTAGAGTTATTTTGCAAGCTCACAACTCAAACTTATTGTTTTCCGGGTGCACAACGAACCCAGCTGGTTTTCAAGGCTCACTAGCACAAAACCTAACACCACAAGCTAATGCTTGCACAAGGCTAACAGCCTCAACTGAATCAATCACCAGATTGACCCAGCAAACAATATTTGTTTTACAAGATAAACAGCTCCTCCTATGAGCAAATATACAATAATGAAACAAGAATAAAAGGATAGGAATCAAAGCCTGATTCGCAGATCTTGGTGGCTTCTTCCTTCTCTTCCTTTGAGTGGATCTTCCTTCAAGGTGCTCTTGAGACTCAGAAGATCAGAAAACTAGGGCTTCCTTCTTCCCTTGAGATTTCTTCGAAATAGAACAACAAAAGCTTGGAATCTCTCTCTTTTCTTTTGGGAATCAATATGATCTTTCCTTTCGAGTTTTCCCTCTTTTCTCTTTTGATTTTCTGATGGATTTCACAAATTTCTCTCTATTCTTTTCTTTTTGTCTCTCTCATTTCGGATGCAGCAAACCCTCTTCTTATAGATCCCGATTAATCCATAAATAGTTTAAAACTATCTGTTAGAAACAAGTGTAAGAAGGATTAGAACCAAAAATAGCAATAGCCGTTGGGATTAAAAAAGATAAAGATAAAGTTTAGAGTCGTTCTGACAGTTTTGGAATCGCGTCTAACATTCTGGAGTCGGCTCTAACTTTTCTGGAGTCGGCTCTAACTTGAAAATCTTTAACCCACTTGAACTGGAGTCATCTCTGACTTTTTTGGAGTCGACACAAAAATCTTCTAGAGTCGACTCTAACAGTCCGGGAGTCGACTCTAAGTCATGGCCTGAAAAACCATCGTTCTGTCTTTTCTGTTGGAGTCGGCTCTAACAGTCCTGGAGTCGACTCTAAGTCCATGCTAATTTCCGGAGTCGACTCTGCGATTCCATGTGTCAACTCTAATGTCTGCAAACTTACCTTGACATTAGATTCAAACCAGAACTTGATTTGACTCATGATTTTGATTATTAAATCGACTTATAAGCTGAAAAACTTAATCAAAATCATTAGTAACTTCAAATATTATACTCAAATAGTTTTGTTAATCATCAAAATCCTCAATTGGGTCAACAATCTCCCCCTTTTTGATGATGACAAAAACTTTGAGTATATGCATCAAAAATTCATTTGAACTAAGAGTTATAGTCACTGTTAAAGCTTTGAAACTTCCTAACATAGAATTTGATGCCAATTTTCAAAATAAACTTTTAACAAATATGCTTGAGTTCTATAATAAACATCAATCAAGATGATTTAACTTTTATATGGAAAAATTATTAAGCTCCCCCTGCATTAAATAACTCCCCTATGTAGATAAACAGAATTCAATTGAACATTTTTGATTAGAATCTCAAAAAATTTTCTCCTCCTTTGTAGATATGCAAAAAAAATCTTATATTCTTTCATTCTCTTTCTCTTTTATGCATATAAATTATCTCTTCCCCTTTTTTGTTATCAGCAATAAGATGAATTTTAAATACAATAAAAAGGTTATCAGACCGGGGTTGTTGGTTCAATTAATCATAGAGATAGTAAACTCATTCATTGAAATTCAATCAATCAATCATAGACAAATTTGCAATAAAAGTGTAATTGTATTCCAATGCAAGATTCATTACATATGTCAATTCAAGTACATTCACAGTAAAGTGACATATTCAAGTATGTTAAAGAAAACTCAGAAATCCTAAGATACAAAATAGGATAAGATAGGATATCAAAATTGCTTATACATAATTTTCTTCAAATGTCCAATCATTTCCATAATATCATCTTTTTGAGTCTTCTTAAAACTTTCAAGACAAGCTTCAATTTGAGAAACGGCGAGGTCAATATCTTTCTTTAGTTGACTGGTAGCATGAAGATAAGTTCCAGAACCGTCTGCAATGCCTTCCATCCTTTCAAAAATCTTATGAAGATCAGCGCTAAAGGATTCTACCGAGTTGCCAATGGAAAAAGAAATCACGTCAAGCCTTGAATTGATCTCTTCCTTCAACTGATTGAACTCCTCTCTCAACTGACACATATCATTTGTCCTTTGACTATCATACTCATCCAGTAAAGCTCTGAGCTGACCTATTTGCTCCTCAGAAAATCTTCCAAATGCCAAAGCTGACTGATGTAGAGGGTGAGTGCCCAGCCACTTAGGGTCCAGCAGTAGATGGTCCAGCAGTAGATGGTCCAGAAATATCCTCTCCTCTGACCTCCTCAACTCTAACTTCTTCTGCTCTGGTCTCTTGTCCTCTTTTTATCCAATTTTCATTCTCTTTTCTGAAGCCCATGCGGTGAATTGTAGAGACACTATAGTAATCAGTATGCCTTAATTTTCTTAGTGGCTCATTATCCATTATTAGCACACCTTGGCTTCTAAAGATTAAGGTTAGTATCATACCATACGGCAGTGTTGATCTCTTCTTAGTTGCTGCTTCTGCCATATAACCAATCATCATACCGACAAGATTAACAGGTCTTCCAGTGAGAATACAGTCCATCAACAAGATGTCTCGCTCCGAGACATACTCAAACCTTCCAATTTTAGGAAATAAAATTCTTCCACAAATATTGTGAAGTAACTGAGTTCCAAATTAAGTTGATTGGCTATGATTTCTTCAAACTCAGAAACTTCTCTCCCTAACATCCTAGATAGGGCACCTCCTCTGTCATCATGTTGATATTCAACTAGACCAATAGTAGGCATCTCCAATAGATTTCAAGAGTCTCGGCCATGATAATCACTTTAGTTCCTCTTACAAAACTCACTAAGCCTCCCTCTCCTCTACATAAATCATTGTAAAATTCTCTCACAAGGGCAGGGTATGTAGGGACATCCAAAGAACAGACTTTCTCCCATCCCATTTCCTTCAACAAACGTCCAATAGCGAAGCCCTCCGAAGCAAAAAAGTCAAAATCTACTTTTCTTCCGGTAGTAATGGCCTTACCCGCTAATTGGTCTACCCATGGAGAAGATGGTGAGGGTGGAGAGTCATCTTGAGTGGCAGATGAAGAAGACGACGTCGCTTGCCTCCTAATCATCCTTTTTCTCGTGGGAACGGCCGAACCTCAACAATCGCACGCCTTTTAGGAGCCATGGGATTCGATTGGAATGAGTTATTGGGAGATTTGAGGGATTTGGAGGGATTGAACTCGGTTTGGAACGGTTTCGGAAGGGTTTAGGAGACGATAGGTTTCGTTTGGGGTCGACTCCGCCTTTTTTATTTTGACCTAGTTCCACTTAGAGTCGACTCCGAAAATGAGGTGTCGGCTCCGAACCAGAAAATCTGTCAGCGCCCGAATTAGAGTCGGCTCAACAGAAGCCAGAGTCGGCTCTAATTGCCCAGACAGAACATCAAAATATGAAGGTGTCGACTCCAAAAACTGCAGTGTCGACTCCACAATAGTTTCAGTGAAAAATTCGAATTTCAAGGATCTGAAACTAATCAAATTAATCATCAAACTCTAGATAAGTGTTCCTTAACAATTGGGGAAATAATGAATCAAATTTCTAGATAAATTTCCTTATTGGACATAGAGGATTTTCAAGAAATTAATGAAGTCTAGATAGTTGTTGTCCTTAAGAGTTTCAGAAAATCATTCTAAAGGATCACAAACTCCTAATTCTCCTCTAAGATAACAAAATCTTTCCTCACTCAAAGGTTTGGTAAAAATATCAGCTAATTGATCATTAGTATTAACATATTCAAGACAAACATCTTTGTTAGTTACATGTTCTCTAATAAAGTGATGTCTAATTTCTATGTGTTTAGTTCTTGAATGTTGAATTGGATTCTTAGTTAGATTAATGGCACTAGTATTATCACATTTAATAGGAATTTTATCAAGTGTGATACCATAATCTTCAAGTTGTCGCTTAATCCAAAGGATTTGAGCACAGCAACTTCCAGCTGCAACATACTCTGCCTCAGCAGTGGATAATGCAACCGAATTTTGCTTCTTGCTAAACCATGAGATTAAGTTACTTCCTAAAAGTTGGCATGCCCCACTTGTACTCTTTCTATCTAATTTACAACCAGCATAGTCAGAATCAGAATAAGCAATCAATTTTAAGGTTGAGTCTCTAGAATACCATAATCCTACATTTTTAGTTCCATTTAAGTATCTAAAGATTCTTTTAACAGCAAATAAATGTGATTCCTTAGGATTAGATTGATATCTTGCACATAAGCAAACAGAAAACATGATATCTGGCCTACTTGCCAGTTAGGTAAAGAAGTGATCCGATCATACCTCGGTAATGCTTCTGATCTACATTTTTACCTTCTTCATCCTTGTCCAGCTTGCATGAGGGACTCATTGGCGTACCAAGAGGTTTAGCAGATTCCATACCAAACTTCTTGAGTATTTCCTTTGTGTACTTTGTTTGGTTAATGAAAATCCCCGCTTTTTCTTGTTTGATTTGAAGTCCAAGGAAGAAGTTTAGTTCTCCCATCATGCTCATCTCGAATTCTCCCTGCATTAACTTAGCAAATTCTTGACAAAGGAGATTGTTAGTAGCACCAAATATAATGTCATCAACGTAAATTTGAACAATTAATAAATCCTTTTTTTTTCTTTTTAAAAATAAGGTTTTATCAACATTTCCTTTAGAAAAATCATTTTCAATTAAAAATTTACTTAATCTATCATACCAAGCTCTAGGTGCTTGCTTTAAACCATAAAGTGCTTTGTGTAGTTTGAAGACGTGGTTTGGAAATTCATGATCTTCAAAACCAGGAGGTTGTTCAACATAAACTTCCTCATTTATAAAACCATTTAAAAATGCACTTTTAACATCCATTTGAAATAAGTTAAATTCATATGACATGCAAATGCAAGTAGTAGCCTAATGGCTTCTAATCTAGCAACAGGTGCAAAGGTTTCATCAAAATCTATACCTTCTTCTTGATTATATCCTTTTGCAACTAATCTAGCCTTATTTCTAATTACCAATCCATTTTCATCCAATTTATTTCTAAAAACCCATTTAGATCCTATTATAGGGTGGTTTTTAGGTCTATCTACTAGGATCCAAACTTGGTTCCTAGTGAATTGGTTTAACTCTTCCTGCATTGCTAACATCCAATAACTATCTTTCTCAGCTTCCTCTATAGTTTTAGGTTCTATATGAGATACAAATGCAAGATGATTATTGATATTTCTCATTGATGATCTAGTCCTTACACCTTGAGATGGATCACCTATGATTAGGTCCTTAGGATGACCATAAGCATATCTCCAATCTCTAGGTAGATCTTTATCATTATGAGCAGTATCAATACATCATCCTTAGGTGAGTCATCATCCTTAGCTTCAGGTTCTTGATCTGAAGATACATTTAATTTTTAATACCTCTTTCAATCAAAGATGTATCTTCCTCATCATCAATTTTATCTGAACTTGATGCTAAAGACTCATCAAACACTATATGAATGGATTCTTCTACAACTAAGCTTCTCTTATTAAATACTCTATATGCCTTGCTAGATGTAGAATATCCTAGGAAAATACCTTCATCAGACTTTGCATCAAACTTCCCAAGATTATCCTTACCATTGTTATGAATAAAACATTTACAACCAAATGCATGAAAATAACCTAAATTTGGTTTCCTATTATGCCATAGTTCATAGGGAGTCTTCTTAAGGATAGGTCTAATTAGGGCTCTATTTAGGATGTAACATGCTGTGTTTATAGCTTCCGCCCAAAAATATTTGGAAGTTGGCTTTCACATAGCATGGTACGGGCCATGTCTTCTAAAGTCCTATTCTTTCTTTCTACAACTCCATTTTGTTGCGGTGTTCTAGGTGCTGAAAAGTTATGATGTATGCCTTTTTCAAAATAGAATTTTTCAAATAAGTGATTTTCAAATTCAGTTCCATGATCACTTCTAATAGACACTATGGTAGTGTTTTTCTCATTTGTGACTTTCTTAACGAATTTTAGGAATATTGAGAAAGTCTCATCTTTGTGAGCCAAAAACATTACCCAAGTGAATCTAGAGTAATCATCTACTATCACTAGACCATATTTCTTTCCTCCTAGACTTGTGGTTCTAGTAGGTCCAAAAAGGTCCATGTGTAGTAGCTCTAGTGGCCTAGTAGTTGAAACAATATTTTTAGATTTGAAAGAAGTTCTTGTTTGTTTCCAAATTGACATGCATCACATATTCGATTATTTTCAAAATTTAAGCTAGGAATACCTTTAACTAGATCCATTTTCAATAGTTTAGAAAGTAGTGTGTGCTTGCATGACCTAATCTACGGTGCCATAGCCAACCAATCTCATTCATCTTAGCATTATTAGCAACTAAGCAATGATTATTTGAGATAAATTACTCAAATCAATTAAGTACACATTGCCATAACGTTTACCAACAAGAATAATGCTGTTATCAATGGGATTAGTAACAGTGCAAACAGAAGCTTCAAAGGAAACTTTGAAACCTTTGTCACACAGTTGGCTAATACTTATCAAATTATGTTTAAGTCCATCGACATATAAAACATTATCAATATGAGTAGATGGAGTAATTTGAATCTTACCAATACCCATGATATGGCCTTGACCATTATCACCAAAAGTAACTACTCCACCTCTTTTTGATTCAAGGGTGATGAATTGATCTTTGTCACCCATCATGTGTCTTGAGCAACCACTATCCAGATACCATTTTCTTTTCAGTCTGATGGCTGCAAGACACTCCTGCAAAACATTCATGTCTTAATTTTAGGTACCCAAGCCTTCTTGGGTCCTTCATGGTTAGATGCATTCAATATTGTTCCTTTGGAAACCCAAATCATCTTTCTCTTATTATGTGTAGATTTACACATATAAGATTTATGTCCTTTGTTTCCACATTTAAAACAAGTAATATTTGATGATTTTTCAGCATGTATAAAAATATTTTTCAAAGATTTTTGCTTTTTAAGTGGATTATATCCTAATCCAGCTTTATCAAAAATAGCTTTTTGATTATCCAAAATCATATTAAGTTTGATAGAGCTTAGAGTAAATTTATCAACTATAGGTTTAAGTCTATCAACTTCATTTTTCAAGCTTTCATTTTCTTTTATCAAAAGTTCTTTATCTACAACATGCTTTTCATTTTCTAAGGATAGTTTTTGCATTTGATTTTTCAAATCTTTGTTCTTTGAACTTAAGTTCGCAAAATCATCCATTAATTCATAAAAATCACTATGCAATTCATCAAAAGTAAAATCATCAAGAAAACTCGGACTTACCTCATCAATGTCCGCCATAAAGCATAGATTGGCCATTTCACTCTTTTCTTCCTCTTCGGAACTTGAGCTTTCCGAATCACTCCATGTGGCCATCATTGCCTTCTTTTTGAATTTTCGGGTGCCTTTCTTTAGTTGAGGGCATTCAGATTTAAAATGACCCGGCTTTTTACATTCAAAACAAATAACTTCTTTTTCTTTGCCCTTGTCCTCATCTTTTCTTGCAAAGGGCTTTTTCTTTTAAATTTCTTCTTCTTCATGAATCTTTTAAATTTCCTTGTGATGAGTTTCATGTCCTCATCATCACTTTCATCTTCAGATTCATGATGCTCTTCCATGTATTCAGAAATCTTAAGAGCCATAGTCCTCTTCTTCTTTGACTCATCATCATCAACATGTTGCTTAATTTGAAGCTCATGAGTCATCAAGGATCCCAATAATTCTTCTAGGGGTAGGGTACTTAGATCCTTTGCCTCTTGTATTGCAGTCACTTTAGCTTCCCAAGTCCTAGGCAAGGAACGCAAAACCTTTCTCACAAGATCAGAATTATCATAAGATTTACCAAGACTTTTTAAACCATTAACTATATCAGTAAATCTTGTAAACATATCAGCAATTGATTCACATGCATCCATTTTAAACAATTCATACTTATGAACTAGCATTTTAATCTTGGATTCCTTGACTTGATTTGTTCCCTCATGGGTAACCTTAAGTCTATCCCAGATTTTCTTAGCAGAAATGCAAATAGATATACGATTGAATTCATTTGCATCTAATGAGCAGTATAAAACATTCATTGCTTTGGCATTAAGTTGTGCCAATTTTTTATCATGTTCATCCCATTCCATTTCCGGTTTAGGAATCTCCATGCCATTAACTCTAGCAGTGGGTGTGTGTGGTCCATTGACTATAATGCTCCATAGATCATAATCAAGTGCTTGAATGAAAATTTTCATTCTAGCCTTCCAATAACCATAGTTTGAACCATTAAACAAGGGTGGTCTATTAGTAGATTGGCCTTCGGAAAAAGATGAACCAGCTTGAGTTGCCATGTGGATCTTTGACTCTTGATCGTTAGATCAAATCAAATGAGCACTAGTTCTGATACCAATTGTTGGTCCTGATAGCAACACAAGAGGGGGGGGTGAATTGGGTTTTTCAAAAATTTAAACTCTTCTGAAAATAACCCCCAGTGGAAATAAAAACTTAGATTCACACAAATTAAAACAGAATATGCACAAATAGAGAGTTAAAGATAAAGAGACAATCACGACAAACACAGGAGATTTTATAGTGGTTCGGTGTACCTACACCTACGTCCACTCCCAAGTATCTCTTGGGTCCACACTATAATCAATCTGATTACAGCAGAGTTTTTTTGCAGGCTCACTACTCGAACTTGTTGTTTTTCCGGGTGCACAACGAATCCAGCTGGTTTTCAAGGCTCACCAGCACAAAACCTAACACCACAAGCTAATGCTTGCACAAAGCTAACAGCCTCAACTGAATCAATCACCAGATTGACCCAGCAAACAATATTTGTTTTACAAGATAAACAGCTCCTCCTATGAGCAAATATACAATAATGAAACAAGAATAAAAGGATAGGAATCAAAGCCTGATTCGCAGATCTTGGTGGCTTCTTCCTTCTCTTCCTTTGAGTGGATCTTCCTTCAAGGTGCTCTTGAGACTCAGAAGATCAAAAAACTAGGGCTTCCTTCTTCCCTTGAGATTTCTTCAAAATAGAACAACAAAAGCTTGGAATCTCTCTCTTTTCTTTTGGGAATCAATATGATCTTTCCTTTCGAGTTTTCCCTCTTTTCTCTTTTGATTTTCTGATGGATTTCACAGATTTCTCTCTATTCTTTTCTTTTTGTCTCTCTCATTTCGGATGCAGCAAACCCTCTTCTTATAGATCTCGATTAATCCATAAATATTTTAAAACTATACGTTAGAAACAAGTGTAAGAAGGATTAGAACCAAAAATAGCAATAGTCGTTGGGATTAAAAAAGATAAAGATAAAGTTTAGAGTCGTTCTGGAGTCGTGTCTGACATTCTGGAGTCAGCTCTAACTTTTCTGGAGTCGGCTCTAACTCAAAAATCTTTAACCCGCTTGAACTGGAGTCGTCTCTGACTTTTCTGGGGTTGACACAAAAATCTTCTGGAGTCGACTCTAACAGTCCGGGAGTCGACTCTAAGTCGTGGCCTAAAAAACCATCGTTCTATCTTTTCTGTTGGAGTCGGCTCTAACAGTCCTGGAGTCGACTCTAAGTCCGTGCCGATTTCCGGAGTCGACTCTGCGATTCCATGTGTCGACTCTAATGTCTGCAAACTTACCTTGACATTAGATTCGAACCAGAACTTGATTTGACTCATGATTTTGATTATTAAATCGACTTATAAGCTGAAAAACTTAATCAAAATCATTAGTAACTTCAAATATTATACTCAAATAGTTTTGTTAATTATCAAAATCCTCAATTGGGTCAACAAGTTCCCCACTAGTGGAGGAGTCGGAGAGATGCGCGGTGAGGTCAGCCCAGTCCTGCCCTGTTATCACGTGACATCAAGTTCTTTGGAGGCTGAACCAACTTTTGAAGCATCCGACCCTAGAGACTCTAACAAGGGAGGAGAACCAGCTGAACACCTTTTAACCTTCCCTCTTGGAGATGACCCAGCAAGAACCGTCCGTGTTGGCGGACTCCTTCCCCTAGAAGACTGGGAGCATCTCTTAGCCTTTTTGCGGGATAATTCAGTCATCTTCGCTTAGTCAGCATCTGATTTGCCCGGCATCCCTCCGGAGGTGATTACCCACAAGCTCAACATTGACCCGTGGCACCGTCCAATCCACCAGAAGAAGAAAAGCTTTGCTCCTGATCGACAAAAAGCTATTGACGAGGAAGTCAACAAGCTACTTAGTGCCGGCCACATCCGGGAGGCACACTACCTCAGTTGGCTGGCCAATGTGGTCATGGTGCGTAAGGCAAATGGGAGCTAGAGGATTTGCATAGATTTCACCAACCTCAACAAGGCATGTCCAAAGGATGGTTTTTTCCTGCCAAGAATTGATCAGCTGGTAGATTCCACCTCTGGGCATGAACTGCTCAGCTTCATGGATGCCTTCTCAGGATATAATCAGATTTGGATGGACCCCAACGACAAAGAGCACACCTCCTTTGTGACGGAAAAGGACATTTATTGCTACAAAGTGATGCCTTTTGGCCTTAAGAACGCGGGGGCAACTTACCAAAGGTTGATGAACAGAGTTTTCTAGGACCAGCTAGGCCGGAATATGGAAGTCTATGTTGACGACATGCTGACAAAGAGAACCCGCGCCTCTGACCACGTCTTCGACTTAGAGGAGACCTTCAACAACCTCCGTCACTTCCAAGTTAAGCTGAACTCCAAGAAGTGTGCTTTTGGGGTTACGGCAGGCAAGTTCCTAGGCTTCATGGTGACCCAACGGGGGATCGAGGAGAACCCAGAGAAGATCAGCGCCATACTCGACATGAGGCCGCCGTCCAGCATGAAGGAAGTGCAGCGGTTAACTAGGATGATAGCGGCTCTAAGTCGTTTCCTCTCCAAATCGGCCGAGAAATGCTTGCCCTTCTTCAAGGCCTTGCGAAAATGAATAGCTTCGAGTGGACAGACGATTGCCAGAGGGCCTTCAACGGGTTGAAGGCGTTCCTGTCCTCCCCACCGCTCCTATCCAAGCCAAGATACGGAGAAAGTCTTTTCCACTACTTAGCCGCTTCTTCAGAAGCCGTTAGTTTAGTTTTGGTGCGTCTCGACGCTGAAGGAACTCAAAGGCCTGTCTACTATGTGAGTAAGGTCCTCCATGACGCGGAAGTCAGATACTCCAAAGCAGAAAAGGTTATCTTCACCTTGATAGTCTCTACTCGGCATCTCCGCCCGTATTTTCAAGCCCATCCTATTATGGTGCTCACGGATCAACCCCTACGAGCCATCCTAGCTCGTCCTGATACCTCAGGCCGACTCGCCAAGTGGGCCATCAAGCTGGGAGAGTTCAACCTCTCTTTCCAGGCTCGACCGACTCTGAAATCCCAGGTTTTGGCGGACTTCCTGGTTGAATGCACCTGGGCAGAGGAGACGACTGAAGAGGTTACCAAGGAACAGTGCGAGCCCGAGCCAGGCGGAGATGGGGAAACTTGGATCCTTCATGTGGACGGCGCATCAAACTATCAAGGAAGCAGCGCCGGCCTCATTCTTGCTGGACCAGGCGGAGAGAGGATGGAATGTGCCTTGCGGTTTCTATTCGAAGCCACCAACAATCAAGCTGAGTACGAGGCCCTATTGGCCGGGCTAAGGCTAGCCCAGGAGTTTGGAATAAGGCGTCTCAGAGCTTTCACGGACTCGCAACTTGTCTCTGGGCAAATCAATGGGGAGTACGAGGTGCGTGACCCTGCTATGACTCAATACTTGGGTAAGGTTCGGCTCCTGACCTTCCCGCTGGCTTACTTCAATATCAGTTATATTCTACGAAGCAAAAATGCCTAGGCCGACATCCTTTCTCGTCTGGCCACCTCTGCCGACGGTATGGCAAGGGATGCTGACATTGAACATTTGGAAAGACCCAGTATAGAGGATAGCGAGGAAATCCTCCCGCTCACCCAAGAGCCCACATGGATGGATGCCTATGTCCGTTATCTCACTGACGGTACACTCCCTGATGACTGCAATGAGGCCAGGCTGCTCAAGTGGAGAGCCTCCAAATTCATCCTCCTCGATGGGCATCTATACAGAAGGTCATTCTTCTATCCCTGCTCAAGTGCATGGGACCTGCCGACGCCGACTACATCCTCAGAGAAATCCACGAGGGCATCTGTGGAAACCATCTGGGGGGGCAGATCCTTAGCCCAAAAGGCCCTCTGTCAGGGATATTTCTGGCTCACTATGAGGGAGGATGCGGCTAAATTAGTGCAGAAATGTGATGGTTGCCAGCGCCATGCACACATCCAACATCAACCATCTACCCCGATGAACCCACTCTCGGCTCCATGGCCCTTCGCTCAGTGGGGAATGGACATTCTTGGGCCATTCCCCCCAGCTTCTGGGCAGCGGAGGTTCTTGCTAGTCGCCATTGATTACTTCACCAAATGGGTCGAGGTCGAAGCATTAGCCAAGATCACTGAAAGCAAAGTCGAAGCTTTCTTTTGGAAGTCAATCATATGCCGTTTTGGGCTGCCTCACACCCTTGTCACGGACAATGGCCGCCAATTCAACAACGAAGCATTCAAAGTCTTCTGTGACGAGCTAGGCATTCATCACCGATTCACCTCCGTTGGCCACCCCAAACCAACGGGGAGGCTGAGGTTATGAACCGCACCATCCTTAGAGGACTCAGAACCAGGTTGGACGAGTCCAAAGGTCGATGGGTGGAGGAGCTCCCCAGCGTGATATGGGCCTATCACACGACCCCCAGGGCCCCAACGGGCAAGACTCCTTTCAGTCTCGCCTTCGGATCCGAAGCCATCATTCCTGTCGAGATCGGATTGCCCAGTCCGCGCGTGGAGTCCTTCAGTGAGGAAAACAACTCCGCGTGATTCGAGCTAATTTGGACTTCATCGACGAGGCGCATGATCGGGCGAGGCTACGCATGGCAACTTTCCGTCAGCGAGCGGCCAGGTACTACAATGCTCAAGTTCGTCTTAAGGTCTTTCGCCATGGAGATTTGGTTTTGAGAAAAGCTGAAGTTTCAAAGCCTACGGAGGGGGAAAACTATCCTCCAACTGGGAGGGCCCTTATCGCATCGCCGAGGCACTCCACCGGAGGCATACAAATTAGAGGACCTCGACGGACAACCCATTCCATGCACCTGGAATGCGGATAACCTTCGCCAATATTACCAATAATGTATTCCCCTAGGGCGTGAGCAATAAAGGGGGTCCCTTCTGATGCAACAGCCTACTCTCCCTTGCCTCCAAGGACCAAGTCTCTCAAAAGGAGCTCGCCGGCATCGCAGCTAACGGGACACCACTCGGCTCCGGCACGGTGGTGCCCCCGAGTCGGTTAAGACCCTAGCAGCTCCGTACCCGGTCGAGTCGCCCTTCAGGCGCACACAAACCCCTGAAGCGGTTCAAAAGGAGCTCTCCGGCATCGCAACTAACGGGATACCACTCGGCCTTGGCACGGCGGTGCCCCCGAGTCGGTTAAGACTCTAGCAGCTCCGTACCCGGTCGAGTCGCCCTTCAGGCAGCACACAAACCCCTGAAGCAGTTCAAAAAGACCTCATCGGCATCGTGGCTAACGGGATACCACTCGGCCCCGGCACGGCGGTGCCCCCGAGTCGGTTAAGACACTAGCAGCTCTATACCGATCGAGTCGCCCTTCAGGCAGCACACAAACCCCTGAAGCGGTTCAAAAGGAGCTCATCGGCATCGCGGCTAACGGGACACCACTCGGCCCCGATACGGCGGTGCCTCCGAGTCGGTTATGACCCTAGCAGCTCCGTACATTGAGTCGCCCTTCAGGCAGCACACAAACCCCTAAAGCGGTTTAAAAGGAGCTTGCCGGTATCGCGGCTAACGGGACACCACTCGGCCCCGGCATGGTGGTGCCCCCAAGTCGGTTAAGACCCTAGCAGCTCCGTACCCGGTTGAGTTGCCCTTCAGGTGGCACACAAACCCCTGAAACAATTCAAAAAGAGCTCGTCGGCATCGCGGCTAACGGGACACCACTAGGCCACGGCACAGCGGTGCCCCCAAGTCGGTTAAGACCCTAGCAGCTCCGTACCCGGTCGAGTCACCATTCAGACGGCACACAAACCCCTGAAGCGGTTCAAAAGGAGCTTGCCAGCATCGCGGCTAATGGGACACCACTCGGCCCTGGCACGGCGGTGCCCCCAAGTCGGTTAAGACCCTAGTAGCTCCATACCCGGTCGAATCGCCCTTCAGGCGGCACACAAACCCCTGAAGCGGTTCAAAAGGAGCTCACCGGCATCGCGGCTAACGGGACACCACTCGGCCCCGGCATGGCGGTGCCCCCGAGTCGGTTAAGACCCTGCAGCTCCGTACCCAGTCGAGTCGCCCTTCAGGCGGCACACAAACCCCTGAAGTGGTTCAAAAGGAGCTCACCGGCATCGCGGCTAACGGAACACCACCCGGCCCCGGCATGGCGGTGCCCCCGAGTTGGTTAAGACCCTAGCAGCTTCGTACCCGGTCGAGTCGCCCTTCAGGCGGCACACAAGCCCCTGAAGCGGTTCAAAAGGAGCTCGCGGTATCGCGGCTAACGGGACACCACTCGGCTCTGGCACAGCGGTGCCCCCAAGTCGGTTAAGACCCTAGCAGCTCCGTACCCGGTCGAGTCGCGCTTCAGGCGGCACACAAATTCCTGAAGTGGTTCAAAAGGAGCTCGCCAGCATCGCAGCTAACGGGACACCACTCGGCCCTGGCACGGCGGTGCCCCCAAGTCGGTTAAGACTCTAGTAGCTCCATACCCGGTCGAGTCGCCCTTCAGGCGGCACACAAACCCTTGAAGCGGTTCAAAAGGAGCTCGCCAGCATCGCGGCTAACGGGACACCACTCGGCCCCGGCACGGCGGTGCCCCCGAGTCGATTAAGACCCTAGCAGCTCCGTACCCGGTCGAGTCACCCTTCAGGCGGCACACAAACCCCTGAAGCGATTCAAAAGGAGCTTGCCGGCATCGCGGCTAATGGGACACCACCCGGCCCCGGCACGGCGGTGCCCTCGAGTCAGTTAAGACCCTAGCAGCTCCGTACTCGTCGAGTCACCTTTCGGGCAAACCCTTCACGATGACAGAATCAACCTCAACCATCTCTGGTCAATCCGGACGCCCCCAAGGTTAGGTTTGGCGTCAAGCTGCCCGGAGATCTTTCGAAGCCTTTTGGGATTCACGCGTAAGCGAGCCTTCTTGCAAACAGCCCGCGACAGCATGAAACATCTTAAGTGACTGTTCATATGGCCGGCCTACATCCTAGAGACGCATTCGAATATTGGCTAAGTTCGGAGTCGCGGAACATCTTAGAAGATACTATATTCGGCTTTGATGTCGTCAGCAAATACGATTTGGCCACAAGAAGTAAGGCGCAGTAAGGCGTTTTTCTCAGATGAAGGAAGAAGGGATGGATCGAAACACAAAGAAGTTAGAAGGAAAAATCTTTTTCATTAACTATTGAAGAAAGGTACAAAATTGGGCCTGAGGCCGATTACATACAATGAAGTAAAAGAAAAATAACTCAAGGCTCGCCGGGGCCGGGCTTCCCTTCGTCCTTTTTCTCCACGGGCTCCACGTCAGAATCCCCAGGTCAGATGTCTTCAAGGTCAGCAATGTCGATCTTGAGGGCCGCGGATACTCTGACCTTGCACATCTCGAAGCCCTGAATATAAGCATCGAGGCTGGCCTCAACGACTTCTTGCTTGAACTCTAGCGAGGCCTTATAATTGGAGACGGCCTGCCTCGCCTCGGCTTCGACCCACTGTGCCTTGGCCTCGGCCTCCCAGGCCTTGCTCTCGGCCTCTTTGGCACGGGCGCTGGCCTCGTCAACACAGGCCACCGCCCCGGCCTTCTCCGAGCCCGCCTCCGTTGCCACCTTCTCTGCGGCGGCCGCCCTCTCTGCAGCCTCCGCCGCGCCTTCTCCGCTTCGGCTGCTCTTTCTGCTGCGATCCGAGTCTCCTCCTCAGAGCGTTGGAGCCGTCGAGTCAACTCCTTGTTTTGCGCTGCGGCGGCCTTCAATATCTCTAAGGCCAACTCCATTTTGGCCTTGGCCGCGGAGGCCCGGCCGCTCTCGACTTCGGCCCGGCCCTCCATCTCTCTCAGGCGACCGGCCCAGCTCTCCTCGCGGGCCGAGGTTTCTTGATGAAGGCGAGCAAGGCTTTCAGCCTGCGCCATGCTCTTCTTCTTATATCTATCAGCCCGCACCAGGGCCCTGGTGATTGTGGTGGAAGAATGGGCCAGCGCCTCGCGAAGGCCCAGCGCTCCAGTGACCAACTGTAGTAGAGGAAGCATGTCAGCTTCAAGAAAAGGAAGAAATATGGGAAAATGACAGGTGCTCAAAATTTACTTGGACAACAGAGACCATAACCATGTCTAGGAGTGCGGAGTGACTCATCCCCCGCGTCTCCTCTTCAAGCTCGGCAGTTCGGACCCTTGACAGGAGGCGGAAGGCCTGCGCGGCGTTCGCCATTGAGTGACCGGGGGAACCTGCCTTGTCTGCCCCACCTGCGGGCCTTCGGCTTGGGGGCGGGCCGGGCGCCGGGCCGGCTTGCAGGATGAGCTCCCCAACTCACCCCTTTGCTTCTCGATTGCCTCCGCCCCGTTCCGGGCCTCCCTGGCGACCCGCTCCCCCTCACTGGCGGTTGGGGGAGCGCCTTCTCTCTCCAGCTCGGCAGCGGCCGGAGGGCCGATATCCGGCTCGGCAGTGGCCAGAGGGCCCACAGCAACAGTAAACCGCCCCGCCTCGGGCACATCGGCGGTGGCTGGAGCTTCCTCCTCTCCATCTAAAACCACCACCATTGTCTCGGTGGTGGTCGGGATCTCCCCTTCTTCGATTTCGGCCCTCGCTGGCTTCCGGGCCGCTCCTACAACTGGCTTCTTCTCAGCCGGCTCCCCCGCGGACGTCGGGGCTGTGGGGGCTACGGCCAGTCTCGCCGGCTCCCTTCCCCGGGGTTTCTTTACCGGCAAGGATGACTCTCCGGTCGCCCACCTTTTCTGCCTCAAAACGGCCTCAACGTCGCTGGCGGAAACCCTCATTGCTGCACAAAAAGAATAATGAGCATCAGTAATGGCATACAATAAATCGAAGGACGGACAGAAGAATTCAGACGCCAAGCTCACCGGTCGCCGGGGCTAACTCGGCTTCTACCAGGTTCTCCTCGGACAGGAGTTCCTTGTAACCGGAGATTTGATAGTTGGACAATTGGGTGAATAACTCCTTATCCCTATCCCCTATGGTGGAGTCTTCGTTAGAGCTGGTATCGGGCTCCCTCCAAGCGGCCCTGACCCCCTCGACATGGGCAAAGAGAAATCTAGGTTTCCACCCCCTAATTTTGAACGGGAGGCCCAATGGGAAGGCTCTACCCAGCCTAGCAGTAAATGCCCACCAGGCACCTTCACCTTTGCGGCAGAGCTTATAGAAGGCTCGGAACAGAGACAGCCCTGGGCGGGCCCCCTCGAAATGGCAAAGGATTACAAAGGCGCAGATTATCCGAATCGAGTTCGGAGTCAACTGTGCCGGCACTAACCTATACCTATCTAAGAGATTAAGGAAAAAAGGATGGAAAGGAAGGCGCAGCCCACACCGGAAGAACTCCTCGTACAGAGCGACCCGGCCTGGATGGTCAGAGGTCACCCTGTCCTTGGGCCCCGACGCGGACAGGCCAATGAAGTTAGGGACATTGTATTTAGCTCTAAGGGTCTCTATGTCCTTAGAGGTCATGGTGGAAGCCACCACAGCTGGACCCGCTGGATCAGAACTCACCGCCGGAGGAAGCGCCGGACGGCGAGAGGACAAAGGGACTGCCCTAATAGGAGGACCGGAGGTGGTCGGAGGTCCTACTGCCCCCGATTGACCATGGATGACTACACCGCCCACCGACTGAGGCATTCGACTTCTAGCTACAGGGGCTTGGTCCTCACTGCTAGATTGGGAAGACTCTTCTACGGGTCTCTTGCCCTCTCTAATGGCGCGGCGGTCCATAGGTAAAAAATGGGATGAAACTAACCTGGGAGTTGGAAAGACTCAGGTCGCAGAAGAACTCAAAGAAGAAGAAAGCAATGGCAGCGTAAAAGTTTCTACAGCCCTTGGGAGGTTTTTATAGCCCCTCGTCTCCAGCTAACGCCGCCCCAGATCTCGCCATCTGGCGCGCACCCATTGCATCGCAGACTGCTGGCCAAAAATCTCGCCTGCACCCGAGGCGTGCCGCCTCGATCCACTCCAGAAGACGTGATCCCCGGCCAATTGCAGGCCATAGAAAACGGAGCGGTAATGATGCCCTCGCCTTTTTCTCATCACCCAATGGGCTCCTTCTCTGGAGCGTCCGGCGCCAACGTCATCACCACCTAACGCATGATTACGGAAGATCTCCAAAGCGACACTGCCTCGAAACAAAGCGCCAGCACATCAGCCCATTTAAAGCGCACTAAAGGAGGCAATCATTCTTTTTGAATTTTCGCGCCCCTTTCGCCCAAAGGATTGCAGACGCGTGGTCCTTAGCGCTCAGGGGCGGGGGGGCATCTGATGTGGCTAATGTAGCCACAAGGGTAATTTTGACAAAATTAAAACATTGGTGCGTCCCAGCATCTCCAAGCCCATCGGGTCAGCCCCGACCATCCCTGGTCGGCCCTTCTCGGCCCCGGCACCTCCAAGCCCGCCGAGTCGGCCCCGATCATCCCTGGTCGGCCCTTCTCGACCCCGGCATCTTCAAGCCCGCCGGGTCGGCCCGGATCATCCCTGGTCGGCCCTTATCGGCCCTGGCGTCTCCAAGCCCGCCGAGTCGGCCCCGACCATTCCTGGTCAGCCCTTCTCGGCCCCTGGCACCTCCAAGCCCGCCGAGTCGGCCCCGACCATTCCTGGTCGGCCCTTCTCGGCCCCGGCGTCTCCAAGCCCGATGAGTCGGCCCCGACCACCCCTGGTCGGCCCTTCTCGGCCCCGGCACCTCCAAGCTCGCCGAGTCGGCCCCGACCATTCCTGGTCGGCCCTTCTCGGCCCCCGGCGCCTCCAAGCCCGCCGAGTCGACCCCGACCATTCCTGGTCGACCCTTCTCGGCCCCGGCGTCTCCAAGCTCGCCGAGTCGGCCCCGACCATTCCTGGTCGGCCCTTCTTGGCCCCGGCGTCTCCAAGACCACCGAGTCGGCCCGACCATCCCTGGTCGGCCCTTCTCAGCCCCAGCACCTCCAAGCCCGACGAGTCAGCCCCGATCATTCCTTGTCGGCGCTTCTGGGCCCCGGCATCTCCAAGCCCGCCGAGTCGGCCTCAACCATTCCTGGTCGGTCCTTCTCGGCCCCGGCGTCTCCAAGATCGCCGAGTCGGCCCCGACCCTTCCTAGTCGGCCCCTCTCATCCCCGGCATCTCCATGACCGCCGGGTCAGCCCCGGCTATTCCTGGTCGGCCCCGCCCCGGCACGTTCTAATCGGCGGGGTTGGCTCCGGCCATCCCCGGCCGACCCAGATAAGCCTCGGCTCCCCCGGAAGAGTCGAGACCTCCCATTTTCCTCCAAACCCGCCGCAACACGGCCCTGGTAGCTCGGGACGCTACCTCTCTAACCCGCGCCGCCTGACAACGCCAGTTCCAAATATCCACTGGCCACGCTGCTGATGGGACTGAACCCAACTACCCGATAGCCCCACTGGCTGATGGGACTTAGCCCACCAACCGCCATTTTCTTCCTTTCCGATGGGACAGGATCCACCAACCAGCGCAGATTCACACAACTCCCAAGAACTCTGCGGATATTCCTTCCTCACGGAATCCCACGTGATCATGCCAGGGTCAACCCCTATAAAAAGGTGAATCCACTCAGTAAAGTATGCGCGATAACCCAGGAAAAATCGCTATCTTAAGGCCCAGAGAGGAATCCCTCCTCCCCGGGAGCACCCTTTCATCTAAAAAGAGCTCATTCAAGCTTCTCTTCTGCTGTGACCTCAATTGCTAACTTGGGCATCGGAGGGTCCCACCGGAGAATCCTCTCCGGTCCTGGGACTTCTTTGCAGGCAGCTCGGTGAAGCGAAGGCTCGAGAATCGGTCCGTCCCCGACGTTCAAGATCAGTGATTGGGCGTTATCAGTATAAATAACCCATCTTAAGTTACAACATACATGATAAAGGAAATAAAGGGCAGGGCCATATGGTTCCATCAAAGGAGCCTCCAGGCCATCAGGAAGGTGGCATGATATGTTTTTTTGGGTTAGCGAAAGGAGTTTTGACCTAATACTCAGAATTCTAAACCTGAACAATATGATATATGTGTTGTGATTTAAGCTACACAAGCCTTTGTAGATATAGTATTTCTTATGATGTAAACAGTGTTATATATTTATTTATATAAAATTTTATAAAGTTATATAAACAATTTAATTTAAAATTAAGACTTTATTGTTATTATTATTTTATATTAAAATTTGATATATAATTAACTTAAAAAATTAATCACGTTCCAACAAATGGGTTTCAAGGCAGCTTTAAACCAGACCTGGCACACTAAATGCAGGGACTAGTTCAAAGCATGAGGCCTTTTACGCAAAACCCCCTGCTAAAAATTAAAAACTCATAGTTCTAATATAATTAGCAAAATAATACTATTTGGTTCAAGTGAGAACCGATCTAAAGATCCACTGCAACTGCCATCCTAACATTTCTACGTACGTATGACGACTTTGAGATTCCACGATTAGCTGGCATTTACAAGATTAAATTATTAGAATTTATTAAATAATTCTTCATCTTAAATTACTCTAATAGAGTAGTTCCGGCAGTGTTAGCATAAGCTCCATTACTACTAGCAGCTCATTGATGGGTGAAATCACAGTCATCCACCATAGGGTGAAATACGTCTCTTTACACAGAATCTGAAAAAAGATTTAGATCAACACAAGCTTAGCTTCCAGCAATAACACTAGTTTACAGGGGCTCTCCCTGCTAACATAAAAGATAACACGTTTTAATAGATATAATGGAGCAGAACTCCATTCTGGATGACAATATCATTTTACATAGCAGAACTCGATTCTGGACGGCAATATCATTAAACATATATATATATATATATATATTTGCTATGGAAGTATATTTAAGGATGAAGGACATGTTCAACGATTAACCAGGTTAATGCAGTCCGCGAAAGGAAGGAACCCATGCGCAAGAGCCGCATGCCAAGCTTTCTCAACCCCGGTCACTCTGTCACCACATTCATGTGCATTCCATTCCTCCAGTGCATGAACTATTCCAGCTACACGCCATGCACTCATCACCCTCCTTGGCAGCCAATCCTAGTGGAATCAGAAAAAAAAAAAAAAAAAAACATTTACAGACATTTGAAAGAAACGGAGAAAAAAAACATTTCAGACAAGAACCATGGTAAGCCATGGGGGAAAAATTTAGCTTTATCATGTAGTATTTGCATGAACCGTTTTAGAGTTTGTAGATTTTAAGTTGAAAACCAACTTCTTATGATGTGCTAGCTAGGAAATGCTGGTGTCATTGTGCAATGCTGTGGCATTTATTAGCCTATCCAATGCAAAAGGCAAACGACTGCATTAGATGTCGGAAAATTAACAATGCCTCTGGAAAATGATAATACTACCTAATTATGGATTATGCATGCAACACCCAATTTCTTTGAAAAAAGTAAACACCTTGGCATCTTTTTTTTTTTTCAGAACAAGTTCTATACAAATTCTCGTTCACTAAAGTTGCAACCATCATATCAACCGAGAAAATCAACCTTCTCATATCTTATATTATCTATAGACTATTATCTTATTTCAATATACTTTCTAATATATCATGTTTGATTATTTAGCTGTTGAAGATTGAAAAATCATTTGCATATGTATCTGTATGCTCTCTAACTGTACCTCACATGTATGCAAATTTTCATATGCCTTTGGAACCACCATTGCTGGAGTATAGTGATAAATGCAATCTTTGCGAACTAACTTGGGAGGGAATTGAGTAAATGGAATAATATGAATGCCTTTTCTGGCACTCCATTGATCTTGATCTGTCACTCCATCTCCTACCAACCATACCTGCATGCAATTAGAATAATATTTCCACATAATGTTCTGATATAAATCATACAAAGATCTGTAGTTTATATTGCACATCATGAAAAGCACTCAAATCTTCTTTAAATCAAAGGCTTATAACTGTTGCATATCTATCAATACACGTTGCACGTTGTGCAATAGATAATTTATACAAATACAAGGAAGAAGAATTTGTCATTTAATTTCAAGTTTAAATCTGCTCGACAGAAGAAAAAATAGGTCTTCATTGCGTTGTTTGCTAATTCCAACATTTTCAAAGCATGCTACTTAAGTTGCGTTTGGTGCATCGTCAGACAATCTAAATGGTAATATAGATTACCTACAAGATAGATTATTGGATGGATTGCCAGTAATGTTGATTATTGTGTTTGGTATACATAGGTAATATTACAGTAATATTGATTATTGTGTTTGCTACGACAAACAGATTGCCAGTCATATAACATTAAAATTTTAAAATATTCCTAAATTAAATTCATATACTAAATCAAATCTATTAAAAATTTTCAGAATACCCAAAATACCTCTAAATCAAAATATTTATATATAAGTAGAAGATACTATATTTAATTTTTTTAAGATTAAAATATATTTTTAATCTTTAAACATTTATTCAATTTTTTTTGATTCTTAAACATTTAATTATCATAATTTATTTATTATATTTTAAAAATAATTTATTTTTAATATTTTATTATATAAAATTAATTAAGATAATAGAATAATTGATATATTAGGATAATATGAATGGATCGATTAGTTGATAGCAAAATGTAAGTTATTTTTTAAATTTTAAATAGCAATATAATTAAACATTATCAATTTTAAATTACTACATTGTTAAGAAGACATTGCTAAGAACACTATTTTTTTTTTTTTTTTTTATTTTTTTAAATTTTTAAATTTTTTATTTAATATTTTTTTATGGACGAATAATACCATGATTTTTTTGTTTGGAGATATGAGAAAAGAGATAACGGCATGAGATAAGAGAAAAAAGAAAAAAAGAAGGGAATGATTTTGTTTGAAGAAAGGGAAAATTTTATTTTTATAGAAGGGAAGGCATGGGTAATTTTACAAAAAAAATCTATTAGATTACAATATCTAGTAATATAGATAAACTACCTTCCCTTGAGGTAGTCTAGATTACCTCTCATGAGGTAATCCATATTAGTAGTGCAGGATGGATTACTATTCAAAACATGTACCAAATATAGTTATCTGATGGGTTTTATTTAAATTATTGATAATCTCGATAGATTATCTGCTACCAAATGCTCCCTTAGATTCTTTTAGCTTTCGTAGGAAGCTTTAATTTTCAGACACCAAACATGGTTGCGGGAGTGAGGTTTTTCAAGGAAGTAACTAAGCTGCTGATTTGACAAAGTTTTTCTACTAAATTTGAAATTTATCTCTAATTTACCATTTCACCAATAATTAATAAAGTCATATATTGTTAAAATACGTGAACAAATTTTTCTAAAAAATAACCAGAAAGAAAACCAAAAGGTGGATCAAGATTTACCTCACTAGTGTAACTATTAGACAACACCAAATGACAATGCAATTCTGGTGGCAGCTGCAGTTTTAAGAGCTCGTACGTATCTTTCTGAACCATCTCTACCTGTCGGATAAAAACATTGCTGCTTGTAGGTATAACTTCAATGTTTAATCGATGTCAATCTCTAAAATAGAGGAGGGGATGCTGTGACTAATTGATCTACCTGGACTCCCTTTTGACATAAGGTCAAAGACAAGAAATAAGCCACCTTGGAAAGGTTGCCCAAGAGCATAATACTTTTGGTTCCTTCGGGAAGAGTATTTAGAACCACTGCAACTGCCAAGCTGGTTCCATCCACAAGTTTTGTCTTCAGTGAGGGGTTCCTTTTGAGATATAGCTCACCATATCCATTCAGCTCACTTCCCTGTGGCCATAGGATCATTAAACAACGTAATGAAGTATATCCATATATACCAATATAGTTGTTATCTATATTTGTTCATTCTTATTTATGTTATAAGAAAGGGATGATGAGAGCATAACAGTAGCCAATATTAGGTTTTAGCGTGTCTTAGAATATGGACAAAACTTAAGTATAGTATGCTAGATTAGGGGTGTAATCAAGCTGAGTCGAGTCGACACAGTGCCAAGCTCGAACTCGATTCGATTCTAAAATTTGAAGCTCAAAACTTGACTAGAGCTCAATTGAGTTTCTTATTTAGAGCTCGAACTCGAACATGATGAAATACTCGATATACTCGACTCGACTCGAATTTTATGTAAAATTTTTAAAAATAAATTTTAAGTTAAAATAAAATATGTTCTCAACTAAGAATTCAAAGGAGTTTTATATAGTTAGGACAATATTGTAAATATGTATAATTATAAGAGTAAAATAGAAAAATTAAGTAAGTTCGTTTAAGTTCGTAAGCTTTTCGAGCCGATTATTTTAATACTTAATTTTACCGCTATGCTAGATGTTTGTCATCTAATTCTTTACTTGATTAGCAGCTCATGTTCAACCCTCTACTTATCAAGCAACGCATGCTTGTCGTCGTTGAGCCAAAAGCATCTATTTGAACATGTGTCCTCTTAGGTGGGTTAGCTATGCACATAATTAATGTTTGTCAAGAAGGGATATGGGAAGCACCTGCACCTAAGGTAGCGTTTAAAATAGGGGATAAGAGAGGATATCCAGGGCCATAACTATAGGGGATAGCTGGGAATAAAGTTAACCAAAGGGATAATCCATGGTTAATCATGGGATATCCCCTCAATTTGTTCCTAGAAAATGCAGGAATAGCTGGTTATCCCTCCAAATAAGAGTAAAAAAAAGTTATCCTATGCATTTACCTTTTGTATTTGATATGATCAATGAGATAGCCAAGGGATATCCTAGGAGCCAGGAAACAAACTCTATCCCATACACTTATCCATGAATAATATTTTTTTTATCGAGCACTACCTTAGTTTGTCCTTACGATGTTAGGTTCTCTATAAATGGCTAACCGTAACAACAGTAATTTTAAACCATTACAAGTACCACTGTAACAGTACCCTGTTTCACATCAATAAATTTACTATGCCAACTTACTTGGTTGAGGAGACCAAGACTAGTAACTTTGGCTTCCTCTTTGTCTGACTGTAATATTGCTTGCTCAATCAGATGGTTGATTGTGTTTCTCTCAGACAATGACTTGTACTGCACAATGAGCCCATCATATCCAAATATTTTCCAAAACACGTCACCAAAAAGAAATAAATAAGCTGAAAGCATTGCAGTTCTTACCTGGAAGCTGTATCTTGGTACCACCTTTGTTTCCATAATGAGTTTCTTGAATCTGTTCTTCTCCACGGTGAAGGTGGTCCCGAAGATCCGTGTCAGCAGCATCGTTGCAAATGTCAGTGGCCACATAATCCACATGTAATATCTTGGAATATATGGTTTGGATGCTAATGAGGAGAACCCCAGACGAAGATGGTAGATGGATTGCAAGTTGGTCAAGTGGGTCAGGTGAACCACATGCGGCCTTTCTTCCTTTCCATTGAGAGATCTTTTGTATTGTTCATCCGAATACTTGTCAACTGTACCATATATGTGGTCATAAAGTGGCATGAACAACGAGTAATTTGTTCGAAACTGTGTGTGGTGAAGGGAATGGAACCTGTAGAAGCCATCATCTTATAGTTATGTTTCTATAGTTATGTTTTTATAAGCGATCAGATTCAGATGGTCCTTGGCCTAAAACCAATTTATATAGATTTATTGCCTGGATGATCCACTTACGAGGGAGTATACATGAGGTATTTAAGAGAGGGGAAGGCATCGAAGAGCCAGTCAGGGACTAGCTCAAAATTGCAGTGGCCCATGTAGTTCATGAAATCGATGTACGTGAGGTACCCAATAACTGCCGCTATGGACACCGTTCCAGTTAATACCATAGTCATCAGCGGGATCGCGAAGAGTATGAAGTAGGACATCTCTTCAGCAAACGGATGGATAACAGCTGCCATGGTCAGGAGGAGACATTAATAAATATTATGGTGCAGGTTAACATTTGAACTTAAGAGAACTAATAAGAAAAGAAATGGATCGACAGACCATATTAAAAAGTTAACATTGTTCAAATTTAAAACCTTATAATTAGTTTTTTTAAAAAAAAAAAAAACTTAAACAGTTTATACATGTAAACAGAACGAGAAGCAAACATGAATCATCATATAGAACCATAGACTGAAGAAACTATGACCAGAAAATGGATTATTCTTTTGATCAGAGAATAGAAGTGTATTTATGGACACCACTAAACATCTCATAATACCAGTCGCCCATTTTCAAGAATTTTATCCTTGATATTTGCTTCGGTGCCTTTACAAAATATGTTGGTTAATCCTGGCCCTTCATTTTAGGAGTAAAACTGGAAGAATGCTTATAACCGGTTTTGAACAATATATAGAAGGGTAGTAGCAAATCAGATTTCTTGTTCTTTTTTTAAATTAGTCCTTCAACGTAGTGAGAAGGGCCGTCACTTAGAAAGAGAGAGAGAGAGAGCTGCCGTTACATGTGATGGGCTCTGTAACAATGGAGGCATGGTGGTGAGAGTGGTAACGTGAGTAGAGGAAATGGTGGTGCAAGGCTCTATGAAGCCAGTAGTAGATGAACTCCACCGGGCCCATGTGGAGGAGAATGGTGATTACCACTCCTCTGGTCTCCCACCAGGGCAAATGCGAAGCTCCTGGAAGGACCATGTTAGTCACGTACATCAGCAGTGCCGACAAAATGATCTGGTCATCCCTGCCATATATCCAGTCCTTCATCACTCTCTGCAACGTCTCAAGCACTAAAATCTAATATCAAAGCATGCACAAAGACAACGCGAGATAGATTTCTCATACCAGTTCCTTTCTCGGTCCACCTGATCAAAGTCCAAGCTTTTATTGACGATACTATGCGTGCCTTTTGCTGTTTGGATGCGAGAGAGGGTGATCCACAGCTGAGAGTGGAGCAACCTTAGCAGCAGAATAGGGAAGATGAGAAAGTTAAACACATCCCTCTGCTCCCCACTCTCTGCCATGAACTTGCGCATGCTATGTGCCACCCATGGAGCTAACACTACATACTTCCATCACATACAAAGCAGAGAATCAGGAGGAATGGAAAAGCTACGGTCAGTATCTAAGGCAGTGTACAAATGAAGTAGGGCGCATGGTAGAAGAGGGAGAAACTGGAGCAGTCAAGGGTAATATGATTAGCCAAAGCAAGAATACCTTGAAGTTTCCTAGCCTCTGCCATGGCCATTGAGTGAGGGGGCCTGGTTGAGACGCCATTCTTCTTCTTTCTTTCTCCCACGGCTTTTTCCTTGGATTGGCACTGATACGTGAGTGATGTATGTTAATTTATAGCCGTTTCGCCTCGAGTCCAATGGCGCTCCTCCGAGCCTCGTGTAAATTACTTCTGTTTCCCTCTTCAATAAAAGCTGGAACAGCGGCCATGAGCGTTGGCACGTCCAACACGAGAGCGTCACTCTTTTCAAAACCCGATGCAATTCACTGGTCCGGAAAAGCAACTTTGCTGACGCACACGATTCTCTGGGATGATATCCATTCTCATTCATTGAATCTCAGCTGTTTTCGATGTAAAGTTATACGTCGATCGGTTTATTTTTCTTCATTATTGAATCTCATTTAATATAAAATAACTGTTTTAATAATAAAAAAATTTAAAAATAAAATTAATTTTGATAAATGAAGCAGATCTATCAGATTGTGTCCAAATTCATGGGTATATCCAAAATTTCCACGTTTAGTCGTATGTGATCTATTTTTGATTCAATTAAATTTAGACGTCTAACTTACCCATCCTAACGTAGTTATCTAAAAGATGTGCCTGATGCAACTATCATGTTTTATTATAATTAAATGGTAGATGAAGGGCAACATCGCTTCAATTATTACGCACGTAACAAAATTTAAACATGTCATCTAATTAATGCCCCAAAAAAAGAAAAATCTACACTACAGACTTGGGTGGCCAATTATGATAGCTAGGCAACAACACTTTAATTGATTACGTACCAAAATCAAACTTGTCAGCTAAATTAATAAAAAGATCTACATCACGGACTTGGTGGCAAATTATTCTTTTAAAGTAGTTTTGGATGTCATGTTCCTGATTGGAAGAGAGCCTTATTTTATGTTATTTTTTTAAATAGATAAAAAAAAGATAGTGGACCTTCTAGAAATTGATATTCGATCAAACGTTCTTATTTTAGAATTCATATTCCATGCTTTTTCATGAAATAGTTCTATTCCCATTTACCGTATTCCAAGAGCAATGATCAGAAAAAAATTTGACTATTATTTCTTTATCAAAAAATCATAATATTAAATATAAAAAGAAAAAGATAGCCTTGACTAACTATACTAATATATGTACATAACAATATCTATCACAAAATGGTATGATACAATCTACTTTTTTCTTACTAACAGTTACTAATATAGTACATAACATGCAAATTTTTAATAGATCATAATAATAAATTAATTAATAAAAATAATTTATTTAAGTAATTATATTAATAAATAAATTGATAAATCTATTTTTTCTTATCATTTTGTCAGGAGTATTTTGGGATTTCTAAAAAAATCTTCATCTATTCCTAATAGAATTCAGGCTTATTCCAATATTATCTAAACACCATTTGTAATAACACTGCATTAATTGCAATGAAATAAAATAGAATATCATATTTTAAACTAAATAAAAATTTAAAATAATATAAAAATAAATTATATATATATATATATATATATATATATATATATATATATAATTTTTTAACATTCAAACACTACCCTTAAATTTTTTTTAATATTGCGATGCATATATAATGCACCGTAATATTAGTTTATTAATTTAAAACTAATATTACGACACATTGTATTTGCGTTGCAATATTGCGACGCATAATGGATGCGTCGCAATATTAGTTTTAAATTAATAGACTAATATTGCGATGCATCCATTATGCGTCGCAATATTGCGACGCTTATATAATGCATCGCAATAATAGTTTATTAATTTAAAACTAATATTGCGATGCATCCATTATGCATCGCAATATTACAACGCATAATGAATGCGTCGTAATATTAGTTTATTAATTTAAAACTAATATTGCGATGCATTCATTATGCATCGCAATATTACGATGCGTCGCAATATTGCAACGCATATACTATGCATCACAATATCAGTTTAAAATTAAAACTAATATTGTGATGCATTCATTATGCGTTGCAAATTTGTTTATTAATTTAATATTACAAAATTATGACGCATTCATTATGCGTCACAATATTGTGACGCATAATGAATACGTTATAATATTAGTTTATTAAATTAATAAACTAATATTACGACGCATTGTATATGTGTCGCAATATTGCGACGCATAATGAATGCATCGCAATATTGCGACGCAAATCTAATGCATCGCTAATTTTCTGCCAAAATGTCTATTGGCGGCAACTTAGCGACGCAATCAGTGATGCATAATCAGCGTCACTGATTAGCGACGTATTAGCGACGCAATTATGCGTCGCTAATCCTAATTCATAAAACCCTCCCCCCTCTTCTTCTTCCTCCTCACGAGCCCGAACCCCTTGTTGGAATTGTATCCTAAAACTAATCATTTGATGATTGTGCTAATGCAAATTATATATAAATTGATATATTAATAAAAGTTATTTGGCAGTTTATTTATTACAAGAACATCTTCTAAAACTCCTAATAGTAATGAAGCCCTCAGGATCTTCCTTCACGATAAAGGAGAATTTATCTATGAAGGTCTTCAAAAGAGTTCGCGACCAAATGATATACTATGAAAGGGCCATAGTACTATCAATTATAGGACGTTGTATATCATATTTGTTGGTTGTCCTCTTAACCAAGGAGTGTAGAGACACTGGTATGACATACAGGTAAAATGTAGGAGTACATTTCACTGAACGTGACTCATTTCCGGATACTCTGCTGTCAAGAGTTAATTCGAGAAGATATAAGTATAAGTATCCTTCAGACCTGAAGATCATAACTGGTGACTTGCAAGCAACTCATTATACTTAGGTGCTGGACCACCTGGATTTCTAATCCAGCTACGAAAG
Organism: Calamus simplicifolius; assembly: GCA_900491605.1. Classification (NCBI taxonomy): domain Eukaryota; kingdom Viridiplantae; phylum Streptophyta; class Magnoliopsida; order Arecales; family Arecaceae; genus Calamus; species Calamus simplicifolius. The sequence goes on from UESW01004254.1 coordinate 271,712, forward strand.
GTTACTGGGTGCAGTCAAGTACTTGTGGTAGTCAGTTGTGAATCAAGATGGAATTTGACCTATCCCGTTAAAAGGAGAAATGCTTGTATTTCAATTTAGCAAGACCTTAGCCAAGGCACTTCATGTGAAAGTCACATGATTACTAAAATTGAAATCACTTTATGAATTTGCTATTTAGAGTGACAGGCTCTTAAGCCATCCTTAGCATTTGTGGTCAAAAGGATGAATTATACGTTAACTGTTTCTTAGGGTTCTTAGAGTTTGCTTGGCAACTCTTCGACCTATCCGGATGTTGGGTTCCATTTCTAGATGGGCACATCGATTAGAATAGAAAGTTGTTTCTATGCTACCGGCTTAGGTTCGAACCTAGAGAGTCACACGCATAGAAGTTTCCTAGGATGATCTATTTGCTGATCAACGATTAAGAATCGTATATGATTTAATTAATCAATTTGATTGCTTGAATTATCTCAATTGGGTTAAGTATAAGTGAATAAGATTCAATTTGGTTTAAGTCTATTAGAAGGACTAATCAATTTCAAATATTGATTTGAAATTAGACTTGATTTGGATTTAAATAGATTCAGGACTAGCCAAATTTGATTTGGACTAGGACCATGATCTATGTAGGTTCAGTCTAATAAATTCAGATCAGCTTAAATCAAAACCTGAACCCAAACCTCTCGCATAAGTATCACATAATGAGATAACTAAAGTCTGAGAGATTAAATTCACATATAGAATTTAATATGTAACATTAATCATCTCCAAACCATTTTCGTCGGAATTCTAAGTGTTAGAAGTAATGTGGAATTAATGTGCCTCTTTGAATCAATCAGGCGATGGAATTCTAAGTGTTAGAATTCACATCTCTTTGGTTCTCACCGAACCTCGGAATTAACAAAATGTCACGTCTCCTTGGTTTTCGCCGAACGTCGGAATTAACCAAACGCCACGTCTCTTTGGTTTGGCGTCTCTTTGCTTTTTACCGAACGGCAGAATTCTAAATGTTAGAATTCAATGGGCTGGCTAAAATAAGACTATAAATAGAGAACATCCCTCACCAGATAACAACAACACACGACATGTCATGGATTGAAATTCTAAAAGTTAGAATAGAAAATCCTGGTGATTCTGGTGTTAGCAAAAGCTTAGTGGATCTTGGAGGAAGATTCAAGTGGGAGGATTCAAGATCAGCAAAGTCATTTTTCCGTGAGCTAGCACTCCCGAAAATCCGATCATTCGGGGCTTCGCATGGATAATACTAGAGGCCGAACGATTGAACAGCTGCAGAGCACAAAAGGATTTACCAACTGCCCTTAAGGTAAGTGATATGATCCCTAAACCTTAAGGCATGATTCAAGGTAAGAAGTATGACTTCTTACGTTGAGGATCAATATATGATCTTGTTGATTATTTATATGCATATTTTAGATCAAGCGATCCTATATATAAGGCAAAGATATGATCTTGATGCATTTAGATACATTAATATATAATCTTTTAGTTTCCGCATTGATAATAGTTATCAAATTTTAAAAATATGCATACCTCAGAGTTTATTTCTCCCTACACCCCCCCTCCTGTCTTCTCCTTTCTCCTCCTCCCTCTTCCCCACCTCCGGCGGCTCTCTGGCGACTCTCCGGCATCCGACGACCTCGCCGGCGAGGGTTATTTTTAGGTACCCCTCCCTCCCTCCCTCCCCCGTGTTAAAAAAAAAATTTGGTATGAGAGTGGTTTTTTTCCCCACCCCCTCCTATTTCGGCCACGGCCGTGGCCGTGGTCGGCAACTCGGTGGCCTGGCCACCAAAAAAAAATTAACAGGGGGGAAACCCCCCCTCCCGTCTTCTCCGGCCACGGCTGCGATCGTGGCCGGCCGTGGCCTAGCCACAGTGGCCAGGCCACGAAAAAAAATTTAACGGGGGTGGGGGGGTGGGGGGAATCCTCAAAAAATTGATCACTACTATGGGATTTTGAATTTATAAGATAATCAAATACAAGTTTTATAACCCTCAAAATATTATTTAAATAACTAAGTGGGAGAGGGAATTAATCACATTTAAATCCCATGGTCCCATCACTTGTTTATTGGTGAGGTAGTTAATTTCACGTATTGGCATTAGTACTTTCCTCCCCATATGATGAAATTGATTGCCACCTCATCAAGAATAATCCCTAGTAATTGTTAATGTTGGATTACCTCTCCATCTGAGGGATCCACCATGGGACAATGGATCTAGGATTGAGTGATGGTATACACTTAGGTATAAATATTAGTATCCTCCCCATCGGAGTCACTACAAATATTATATGACCAAATTTAGCCAGCTAATTAATTTTACTTGGTATGTTACCTAGATAGTAAAATTAATAGGTTTTATCTATCTAGATAAATGATGAGTAGTAGACGTCCTCCCATCGAGGCATACTATTCAAAATGTACTAGGCTGCTCTCAAATTCTTTTATTTTGTAGTGGTTGAGGGGCTCTACTTATAATTTGAATTTAAAGTTTATTGCTCATTATATCTTATTTGATGTATGAATGATTCTCGGGATTAAAATGTCTTCTTTCAACCCACTTGCTGTGATACTCAAAGAAAACAAATTGACTGGTCCTAATTACATTGATTGGAAAAGAAACCTGGATATAGTGCTAACTGCAGAAGGGTACAAGTATGTGCTCACTCAGGTCTGTCCCGCAGAGCCCGGTGAAGGGGCTTCAGATGAGGAGTCCCAAGCTTACCGAAAGTGGATTAAGGCTGATGAGATGGCGCGGTGTTACATGTTGGCATCTATGTCAAATGTTCTGCAACATCAGCATCAATCTATGCCCTCTGCCTATAACATGATGTTCAACCTCAAAGAAATGTTTGGGGATCAGAGTCGTGCGGCTAGGCAGACTGCGATGAAAGAACTGATGAACACTAATATGGCTGAAGGAACTCCTGTCAGGGATCATGTTCTAAAGATGATTAGTCTTCTGAATGAACTGAAGATCCTTGGAGCGGAGATGGATGGGGAAACCCAGGTTAATATCATTATCCAGTCCCTACCTGCTTCTTTTAAGCAGTTCTGCCTAAATTATACTATGAACAAAATAAATTTTTCACTGGCAGAGCTACTTAAAGAACTTCAGGTAGCATAGAGTTTCATTAAGAAGCCTGTAGTTGCTATGGTTACTGAAAAAGGTTCTTTTTTGAAGTCTCATGCTAAGAAGAAGAAAAAGGTTCAGAAATAGAAACAGCATCAGGCCCCACAACCCAATGGAGAAATAAAAAAGAAGGGAAAGTGCTTCGTCTGCAAGCAGCCAGGTCACTGAAAGCAGCAGTGTCCAGTTTGGCTTGCCAGAAAACAGGCTAGAGGTATATCGCATTCACTTGTAGTTGAAACTTGTTTAGTGGTGTTATCTACCAATGGCTGGTGTGTAGATACGGGAGCCACTAATCATGTTTGCAATTCTTTGAAGGGGTTTCAGCAGACCCGGCAGCTAAGTGATGGGGAGATTTACTTATTTCTGGGAGATGGCACGAGAGTGTCAGTAGTTGTAGTGGGATATTTTAGCTTTTCTTTTAGTAGAAATAGGATTTTAATATTAAAAGACTTTTTTTTGTACCTTCAATTAGAAGAAATTTAATTTCAGTTTCTAAGTTAGTTGATGATGGATATTCAGTTTATTTTAATGACTCCGTTGTTATTAAGAAAAATAAACATTTTATCTGTTCTGGTACATTGGTGGATGGTCTTTATATTATTAATCATGTTTCTCCTACTGTGCAACTAAATGAAGTGAATAACTATAATAGACCATGTAAGAGAAAACATCCTTCTGAAATGAATCAAACTTATCTTTGGCACTTGCGCCTAGGTCATATAAATCTAAGACGAATTTCTAGACTGGTTCAAGATGGACCATTAGGTTCATTAGAAGTAAAGGTACTACCGGTCTGTGAATCTTGCTTAGAAGGAAAAATGGCCAAGCGGCCATTCTCGGCCAAAGGCAATAGAGCTAAGGAGATATTAGAATTGGTTCACTCTGATTTGTGTGGCCCAATGAACATTCAGGCTAGAGGTGGTTTTGAGTACTTTGTCACTTTTATTGATGATTACTCAAGATATGGGTATATTTATCTGATGCGCCGTAAGTCTGAATGCTTTGAAAAATTTAAAATTTTTAAGGCAGAAATGGAGAACCATCATGGTAAAAATATCAAGACACTACGATCCGATCGTGGTGGCGAGTACCTCTTAGGGGAGTTTACAGATTACTTATTAGATGCTGGGATTGAATCCCAGTTATCTGCACCTGGTATGCCATAGCAGAATGGTGTAGCTGAAAGAAGGAATAGGACTCTTATGGATATGTTTAGATCTATGATGAGTTATTCAGACTTACCTATTTCGTTTTGGGGATATGCATTAGAGACAGCTGCATATATTCTTAACTTGGTACTATCTAAGTCAGTACCTAAGGCACCCACAGAACTATGGACTGGGCGCAAGCCTAGTCTAAGACATATTCGGGTTTGGGGTTGTCCAGCACATGTACTAAAAGGCAAACCAGATAAGTTGGAATCAAGGACAGATGTATGCTTCTTTGTTGGATATCCTAAAGGAACAAAAGGTAGTTTATTTTATTGTCCTAAAGATCAGAAGGTCATTGTTAGCACCAATGCTCGATTTTTAGAGGATGACTATATTATAGACTACAAACCTAGAAGTAAAATTGCTCTAAAAGAGTTGAGAGGCGATAAAACTAGACTGGCTCCTTTAATACCAATAGTACAGGCAGAAATACCATAAGAAAATGGGTTCCCAAACTTCCTATTAATTTTTCGTAGTGGGAGAAGTATAGTAACACGAACTGACCCTGAACTAGTACAAAAGGATACCATTTATGCACCAGTTTCAGAACCAGTACAGGTTGATGGAGCACAAAGATCAGAGTCAAATCGTATTACTACAAGCACATACAATCAGGTTGTGCCTCGTCGTAGTGGGAGGGTTGTAAATTCACCTGAACGGTATATGTTCCTTGGAGAGTCATATGACAAAATATTTGATGAACTGGATACTGAACCCAGTAGCTACAATGAAGCATTACAGGATAAAGATGCAACTCTTTGGCAAAATGCTATGAAATCAGAGATAGAGTCTATGCACTTTAATCAGGTCTAGGATCTTGTAGAACCATCCGAAGGAGTAAAACCCATCGGATGCAAGTGGATCTATAAGAAGAAGAGAGGAGCAGACGGGAAGGTGGAAACCTTCAAGGCTAGGCTAGTTGCAAAATGTTTTACTCAGAAAGAAGGGATTGACTATGAGGAAACCTTTTCACCAGTAGCTATGCTTAAGTCTATCTGGATTCTCTTATCCATTGCAGCTCATTTCGATTACGAAGTTTGGCAAATGGATGTCAAGATAGCTTTCCTTAATGGAAATCTTGATGAGTGCATTTACATGATGCAACCAGACGGTTTTATAATAAAAGGCCAGGAGCACTTGGTGTGCAAGCTTAAGAGGTCCATTTATGGACTTAAGCAGGCATCTAGATCTTGGAATACTTGTTTTGATCAAATTATTAAATCTTATGGTTTTGATCAAAGTCCTAACGAGTCATGTGTGTACAAGAAGCGTGATAGAAAAACTTTGGTGTTTCTGGTGCTATATGTGGATGACATCTTACTTATTGGAAACGATATGGGAGTGTTATCTTCGGTCAAGGTATGGTTATCTGGACAATTTGATATGAAGGACTTGGGAGAAGCAAGTCACATCCTAGGGATCAAGCTTTTGTGAGATCGCAAGCAAAGGATGATATGCTTATCTCAAGCCACTTATATCGATAAAATTCTCACCCGGTTTGGTATGCATAATTTCCAAGAAAGGATTTCTTCCTTTCATACATGGAATTTCTCTATCTAAGGATCAGTGTCCTAAGACACCTGAAGAGATAGAAAGTATGAAGGCAGTTCCTTATGCTTCTGCAGTAGGAAGCCTAATGTATGCTATGCTATGTACTAGACCTGATATCTGTTTTGTCGTAGGCATGGTTAGCAGATTTTAGTCTAACCCTGGGCGAGAACATTGGACTACAGTAAAACATATAATTAAGTACCTGAAAAGGACTAAAGATTATATGTTAGTTTACCAAGCAAATAGTCTTATGCCTATAGGATATACAGATTCGGACTTCCAATCAGATAATGAATCTAGAAAATCAACCTCGGGATATGTGTTCACTTTGGGTGGTGGAGCCATTAGTTGGAGGAGTGTAAAGCAAACTTGTGTTGCTGACTCTACCATGGAAGCTGAGCATGTGGCTGCATCTGAGGCTGCAAAAGAGGCTGTTTGGCTTAGAAACTTTCTTTTGGATCTTAGTGTGATACCTTTAGTGCAATTACCTATTACACTTTATTGTGATAATAGTGGGGCAGTTGCTAATTTGAAGGAACCCAAGACCCATAAGAAAACTAAACACATTGAGCGTAAGTATCACCAGATACGTGACATCGTGCAAAGAGGTGACGTGCTGGTGACCAAGGTTACATCTGAGGACAACCTGGCAGACCCTTTTACAAAGAGTTTAACTTCGAAAGTTTTTGATATACATGTAGAAGGCATGGGAGTTAGATGTGTACAAGCATTGCTTTGAGTCTAAGTGGGAGATTGATAGAGATATAGACTAAAAGATATGCTTTATGTTATGTCTTTATATTTTAATGAGAATTCATTTTGAACAATGTATGCCATTTACTATATATGTGTATGTATCTAGTATTTACAAAGAGTATTTGATCTAGTTTGTAGAGTACGACTTACACACAGAAGACTAGATCATCGGTTCTTTTGGAATACAAGTTTATTGTTCACAGTTTTAGATGGAATTGGACACACCATCAGTAGAACTGTAGCACAAATTTTTAGTAGGTCTGTCTTGACTACGGGGAATGGTTTATTCTAACTATTTATGCTAGTACACTTTGTGTGTATTGAACAGGACCCAGTTGAGTTAATTATTTTATAATGACTTTATAAAATAATTTAAACCTCATGAATATTATGATTACTTATGCTCTTAATCTGAATTTTATTTCTAGACACGTGTATATAGTGATTATTGCTTTGATTACACATAGAGTGAGATTCTATATGAGTCAATAAACTCAGTGGGTTGGGCAATAACATTATATATATGGTGAATATTAATAGTTGAAGGAAACCACGTCCTAATAAATTGGATTGATGATATCCCCTTGAGGAAGCTTATAAGTTTTGATTATATCAAATCTTGCAAGTGGATTTTGAATCCGATACATCAAATAAGTTAAGTGGATATGTCTCAAGGATAATAAAAGCCAATTAAATTATATTGTCAGTAATTAAATTTAATTGGTGGATATCTATAATCTTAATGTGGGGAGATAATAAGTATTTAATATTAAAGGCTCGAAAATATAAATTTGAATATGATTAGGAGTACAATTATAATTTTTTAGTGGAATGAATTGTAATTTACGTAATTGAATCATAACCCGAGGTAGGATTGGGAGATTTAATTACGTGGGAAGTCCTTTTCATATTTGCCTATTGGTCCCTGTTATAGCCCTATAAATACCCTCTCAGTTGGTTGCTAGTGTGAACATTTTTTGGAGAAAGAAAAACAAGAAACCCTAGGACGGCCAAGAGATCCCACCATCTTGTGAGAGAAAGAAGGTATTTTCGAGAATACGGTGGAAAGCTAAAGGTTGAGGTCGAGCAATCGAATCAAAGTGATCCAAAGTTCAAATCTGAAGGTATGATCTTGTACTCATAGATTAGAATGGTAAAAGTTTTTTTTTTGTATTACTCATATACGCTATAGCCGTGATCTTGGGGGTATTCCGCGTTTCCCAACATTCCATTCATCCCAGGATTCAGCTTTTTATTTGAAAGCTTGCGTGTGACTATCTCCCTACCTGCTTCTTAATCTTTGGAAGGGGACTGGCCATCCAGGCTACCTGTCTAGTGTATGGTCGAAAGGAGGAGACTACTACTCATGCTATCTTCAATTGCCCCAGTGTGAGACAGATTTGGCAGTTGATGGAATACCATCTCAGAAAGGGGGTATGAGCTTTTGGCGAACCCTTTTTCTGCGTGATATCCAGAGAGGCAAACTGCAGCAGGGTGTCATTTGGACGGCTACAACCTATCAAATCTGGTTATCACATAATCAGCTTATCTTCACTGATGATACTGTCTACTCCCATAGGATTGTGAGGAAAGCCTTATCGTTATCTGCTGAATACAAGCTCTACTGCACTGCTCATAATTCTAACAGCTCTGGTCACTGGGGTCTTCCTGCTGCCATGGCAGCAAACCAGCATATAATTTTTATTTCTTGGGAGCCCTTCCCTCCAGGGTTTGTTAAAATCAATTTTGATGGGAGCATTCGGGGAAGACTAGTTGGCTCAGCATTTATTATTCGAGGGATCAATGGAGCTATATTGGCGGCAGGGGGAATTGGACTCCTAGATTCCTCGGTTCCATTGGCTGAGCATCATGCAGCTTGGGCTGACATTTCATATGCTTCTAGGATCCTTCATGCTCACAGTCTCTTCATAGAAGGGGATTCTCTAATTATTATCCGATGGCTCCGGTAGGACTGCCAGGATCAGGTTCCTGCCAATTCTCTGCTTTATGATTTTTGGTTTACCTTGCAGTAGGTGTACAGATTTTAGATCCATCATATCTACAAGGAAGCCAACTCTGCAGCTGACTGGGGGGGCGGCCTTTTATGGCTTATTATTCTGGTGTCTACTTTTGAAAACATGATGACTCCTATCCTATTGTACTCCAATAAATTCTATTTTCTGATTTATCTGGGTTGACTCACATCGGAGTAGTGTAATCATCCGCTTATAACAAAAAAAAAAAACAAGATTCTATTAGTGTCTCTCTTTTTTTGGTACAAGCGGGCGATCATACAACTCTAGTGCGAGTCAGCCCAATTATATCGGAATACAAAATCTGATTAAAAGCAGCAGGATAGGGATCGCCTTGAATCCAGACCCTATAGTCAGCATGATGAGCAACTGCCGCCGCAACCCAGTTTGCCGCAGCATTGGCTTCACGATAGACATGTCGGATCTGAACACTGATAGCATCCCGCAAAATAGCCCATATGTCCAAGAGCAGGGGATTGACTGGAGCTTGACTGCAACTATCCTTCTGAATCCAGCGGATAACAGAAAGAGAATCTTCCTCAATAATCAGATTAAGAGCATGAAGGGTCCTGATAGCATATAGAACTCTAGCCCATGCAGCATAGAGCTCGGCCAGTGGGACCGAGGAGTCAAGACTACCAAAACCTCCAGCCGCCAACAGATCTCCCCCATGCCCTCTAATCACAAAGGCAGAACCCGCTAGCCTGCCTCGGACACTCCCGTCAAAGTTCATTTTTACAAACCCTGGAGGGGGGCTCCCAAGAGATGAAGACCGTATATCGGTCCACTGCCGTAGCAGCAGGGGATCCCTAGTGGCCAGGGCAGCCAATCATAGAAGTGTTATGATGACGAGAGAAATCAGCTGACAGAAGCCTGGCTTTCCGAACAATACTGAAAGAAGAAATGGGCTCATCAGTAAAAATGAGTAGATTCCGAGATAACCATATATGATAAGCAGTCGCTGCCCATAGACCAATCTGCTGATGTCTACCCAGCCACAGAATTTGCAAAATACGGGATCGCAGAGAGCCCACCGCATCAGGTCTACAGTCATAGCCCACACTCTGCCAGATCCGCCTAACTCTGAGGCAAGTAAAAATGACATGGTCGGTAGTTTCATCCTCCTGACCACACAAAGGGAAAATAGTCTGAATATGAAGGCCCCTAGCCGAGAGGTTGGAACAGGTCGGATGCAGTCCCACAAAAGCTTCCAAACAAAAAGCTGAATCCTGGGATGAATAGGAAGTTTCCAAACCCATTCAGCAGCCTCCATATGATGCGAAGGAGGTCTATAGACGCTCATTACGTCCTTAGAGGGAGCCAATGGCATGCAGGTGCGTCGCCATAATCTAATATCAGAAACATTCCCCTGAATAATCGGAATAGCAAGGATCCGCCGAGCAAGCTCTTGTCCAAAGAGCCGGGTAACTGTAGAGAAGTGCCAGCCGGAGGAATCTTGGAAGATCAAATCCTTCACCCTCATAGTACTGGGGATATCGATACTGGTGAAAGTAGGCCAATGATAGAGGGGAAGGTCAGCAATCCATCTGTCATGGATAACATCAACCATAGAGCCATCACCTATCATTCAAGATGTATTAGACATGATAATCGGAGCACGGCGACAAACCTCCTTCCAAAAGGGAGAATGCCCACGGGAGGTCTGAAAGACCATAGAGGAGTTCCAGTCTCCATATCTAGCCCGCATGAAGGAACTCCAGAAACAATGGGGGTCAAGTAAAAAATGAGAAGCGTGGCGAGCAAACAGAGCCTCTCTCTGAACGGTTAGAGACTGTATACCGAGGCCACCTTCATGAATTGGCATACAAACACTATCCCAAGCTAGCAGATGAGTACCATGGCCATCCTGCATCGAAGCCCACAAAAAGTCCCAAATATCTCTCGATCCTCCTCAAACAAGTCACCGGAATAGCAGTATTAGAGAGAAGATGCAAAGGAAGCGAAGTCAGAACCAATCGACTTAGGATAATCCTTGCCATCATAGATAATGAAGTAACATGCCAACCCTCGATACGATCATAAACCCGCCGAACAATATCAACATAATCACTGGTGCGGGGACACCTTCTCGTGATAGGAATACCAAGGTACTGAAGACGATCAGCCTGAGTAAATATGCCCAGAGTCTGGAGAATAGCTTCCTTAGTATTTCTTCTAGTCTTCGGGCTAAAACAAATCATAAACTTGAGAAGATTAACCTTTTGACCAGAAGCTTGGCAATAGCTCTGAATAATAGAGTCAAAAATGGATGCATTCCGAACAGTAGCCTGCCCAGCAAAATGCAATCGTCGGCATACAGAAAATGCGAAACAGAGGGACCCAAGGGAGTAGACATGAAGGGGACAATGCGACAATCACACTGTGCCTGATGCAGCGCACGAGAGATGTCGTCAGCCGCCACTATGAACAAAAAAGGGGATAAAGGGCACCCCTGCCGAAGCCCCACAGCAGAATGAAAGAAATCAGAAGGACTGCCATTGATAATCAATGAGAAGGACGGTGCCCGAATGCAGGCCAGAATCCAATCTATGAATAGTCTATCAAACCCAAATTCGAGGAGAGTGCGATGCAGAAATGTCCAGTTCATCCTGTCATAAGCCCTCTCCATATCAAGCTTGATTGCCATAAGACACTGTCTAGCAGGGGCTCTCTGAAGATCATACATGAATTCCTGGGCAATAGTGACATTATCTGAAATACTATGCCCTTTAATAAAAGCCCCTTGTTCATCAGAGATAAGACGGGGGGAACCACCCCCCTCAAACGGTTAACAAGAATACGAGCACAAATCTTGTATAAGGTAGTACACAAACTGATGGGCCGATAGTGCTGAGGGATAGAAGCGTTAGAACGCTTGGGCACAAGAGTGATAAAAGATCTATTCCAGTCAGCAGGCATGGACTTAGATTGAAAGACAGTCTAGATAGCCTGAACCACCTCAGAAGCAACAATGGTCCAATAATGCTGGAAGAAAAAAGGAGGGAAGCCATCAGGCCTCAGAGCCTTATCTGGCCCAAGATCCCATAGAGCTTGCCGAATCTCCTCTTCTGTGATAGATCTGACAAGGATGTCGTTCTCCTGAGTAGTAACCTTCTTCGAAGAAGAAACCTGCTGAACTGGAGCACCGATACTAGATTGCTCAGTCCACATAGACTGAAAGAACTGGAATAGCTGATCACGAATAATGTGGATATCCTCCGAAGATCTCCCTTCATCATCCTCCAGACACCGAATCCGATTAGCCGCACGGCGCTTCAAGGTAGACTGATGAAAGAATCTGGTATTTCGGTCCCCATCCCGAATCCACTGGACCCTAGACCGCTGCCTCCAATAGGTCTCCTGCTGCTGAAGGAGAGAGTGATGAATAGAAAGCTTAGCACGGAGAGCAGAGAGATCCACATCAGAAAGAGAGCCATCCCGAGATTCCTTACCCTGAAGATAAACAATATCCGCTTCCACCCCCTCAACTTGCCTCAGGATATTCCTGACCTCCTCTTTGTTCCACCTAGACAGTCTGCGCCTAAGTAATTCCAGCCGCCTAGATAATTTGTAGATAGCATTATCTCTAACCGGTAAATGCCAAACCTGAGCAATAATAGACCGAGCCGAGGAATAAGAAGACTAGAACTGCTCGAACCGAAACTGCCTATGACCCTGAGAGATAACCTCAGTGGAAACCAGGATAGGGTAGTGGTCTGAGGCAATCCTGGGAAGGTGAGTAACAGTAGTAGAGGGAAACTTAAGAAGCCATTGGGAAGAGGCCATAGCCCTGTCCAATCTCTTCCAAACTCGAGCTGAGCCTTGACGATTATTGCACCAGGTGAACTGGGGACCCAAGAATCCCAAATCCAACAATCCAGCGGATGAGATGAAAGATCTAAACTCAGATATCTTAACGGATCCTCCGACCTGTCTTCCACCTCTCTTTTCATTCGCCCCAATGATGCAGTTAAAATCACCAGCAACTAAGGCAGGAAGACCATACGTCAGAAGGGAAAGGAGTTCACCCCATAACACTCTCCTTTCCCAGAAGTCGGTACTAGCATAGACTCCAGACAAAAGAAAGGGGTCAGCATTCCCCTCAGAAACAACAAGAGACACCTGCTGATTGCAGTGATGAAAAGCATCCACTCTGATGGAGGGATTGCGCCAGATAGCTAATATGCCTCCCGATAACCCCACCGACTCCACCGCATAAGAAGACCAAGTTCGGTTAATCTGTCTCCTAAAGGAAGCCAAGCTGTCCCCAGATAGACGAGTTTCCAATAGAACACAAATGTCGAATTGATAAAGCTGAACCAATCTCACAAAAGAAGCTCGAAACGAGGGTTTTCGGGCTCATCTGACATTCCACAGAAGAATCTTCGTTGAGTTTATTAGTGTCTCTTTGATGCATGCGGCAGCTCATATTTTTAAAATTAGAGGGGCAAAAATAAGACTTGGCAGGTCCTTGACGACCTGGCATGGTAGAAGAGAATTTTGTTAGGAGCTACGTACGGATGTTCACGACTCGATACAATGTAAGGGTTCATCACAGCAGTACGCTCTTTTTTTTTTATGGGTAATTGGAGGAAGAGAAATACTCTCCCAAGATTTGTCATTATAGCGATGCACAATACCTCATATGTTCACCAACAAGATTTTAATAATGTCTCTTTGACGCATGTGAGAGGTAGATCATATGCTCAAAATTAAAGATATAAAGTGGAAGCCAGCAGATCCTTCATGGCCTGACACAATGGAAGAGAAGTTCATGCGTTCATAGCACCCAGCAGCTCATACGTTCAAAGTTAGAAAATAAACGTATGAGTTAGGAGGTCCTTCATGGCTTGCTATATATGAAGAGAAATTTATTATGGGGTGGTGCATGCACAGAAGTTTTTATGTTCAAAATCAAGTAAAGATATATAATGCGAGTTAACAAGTCTTTCACCACTGAGAAGTTTACAGCAGTACATATGCCCAAAATGAAAGAAAATGAGAGAGTGAAAGAGAAGTTCACCATTGCTGGGCATGGTAATTTATATGTTCAAAATTAAAGAAAGAAAGTATGAGCATGATCTTCACCACTCAACACAGTGAGAGAGAAGTTCATTACAGCCTAATGCTGTTTGAACTTGCATACGTTGCCGTGCAAGAACAAAAGAATTTATGGTGAAAGACTTTGCACTAGCGAAATATAAAGACCATCGTCTTGGAAACAAATGCTGCATTCTTCCTTCATAGTAAGTGTGCATTTATTTGGTGATCATTTTAGGTTCATCTCAGTGATCCTGAATCACTAATAATCCTATTTTTAAGGTAATATGATCCTTAGTGATTAAAAATAATTATATTTTATATGAAATATTATAGTGATCAATGATAGCTAGTGATATAATATAACAATGTTTGGTATTTCATAAGAATCCAAGATTTCTAAAGATAAAATATCAAAGTTATGCTATAATATAATATGATTAATAACCTATAATATAATATAATAATAAAACATATATTATATCTTATGTGGTATGTTATAATTTACTAATATAATACTATTAGAAGTGAATGAAGGTATATATATATATATATATATATATATATATATATATATGACAGGCCATCCCATCTCCCTGTCCTCGGATTGAAGAAAATGGAAACCAAGATGAGGGGAAAATCCACGGGGCTTTTTAATCCTTTAATTTCCTTGCAAAAGTTCAGTGGATCTAACTATGTTATGGAAATTAATGCTATGCGCCATGGAGCTAACAGTACATACTTCCATCGCACAAGGCAGAGAATCAGGAGGAAGGGAAAAGCTACGGTCAGTATCCAAGGTAGTGTACAAAAGAAGTAGGGTGGGTGCATCGTGGAAGAGGGAAAAGCTGGAGCCATGCATTCTTCTTCAACAATGGCACATCTCCGAGCCTTGGGTAAATTAGTTCTGTTTCGTTCTGCAATAAAGCTGGACTTGTGCCTCACGGCCTTTAATGCTTTTTTTTTTAAAAAAAAGAAAATATTAAAATCGTGCTGATTTACATGCAGAAAATCGACAGAATCTAAAAAAAAAAAGAAAATATTAAAATCGTGCTGATTTACATGCAGAAAATCGACAGAATCTAAATATTTAACAATTAATTAATGACACTGCATGGCAGAAAAGCGGTCCGAAAAACCTCCTTTTAAGTTTTAAAAACCTGATTCAATTCACTGGTCCAGAAAAGCGACGCTGCCGTCGCTCGCACGGCTCTGTGGGATGGTACGCATCGATGCAATTAATTCGTCGAGCCAATTTTCTGCCGTGCAGTATTGGCCTCAAACTATACAACAGTTCATTTCTATTCATTGAATCTCAACCGTTTTCCATATAAAATTATAATTATATTGCAACATCGCTTCAATTAATTACACAGCAAACTCAAACTTGTCCGCTAAATGAATGGAAAAAAAAAAAATCTACAGCACGGACTTGGGTGGCAAATTGTTCTTTTAAATTTTCTTGAGAATGGAGTCTGGCTAAGAACCACTGAGCTTACACATTATCACGGCCTGAACCCAAGAATTGCAAAGCATTCAACAATAGAATAATTATCAAATAAAAAATAATAAATTACTATGCCAATAATATTTTTAATATAAATCTAAACAAAGCAAATATTTGGTCTACATGTAAATATGGTAAACATCAATTTTATTTAAGATAGGTTGCCAGAAGCTTCATTCCGCTCATCTTTCACTTTATTTTTTAAACTTTAAAAAAACATTAATAAGAGTTTAATGGGCTCACACTCAATATCTAAGCCTAAGATAAATATACTATTATAACTTCAAAAATATAGCATATCATAATTCACTTACTTTCATATATCAAAACATACATGCCATTTTATTATCTAATGTTACTTATATTTTTTAAATATGTTAAAATTAATTCACTTATACTCTTAAAATATATTGAAAACATATGGCCACATTATGTCTCAAAAATTTAAGTTTAGAATTTTCAAGTCATCGCATCCAAAGTTCACTGCCATTAACATGTATATTTTATCTTGTTACAAATATATCACAATCACAAAATATAGCTACATATATTCTTGTGACAACCAAAATAGAATACTGCATGAGGGTATAACAAAATAGAACACCACCTTGGGTGTATCAGAATAAAATACCTTACAAGATGTATCCTTCATATATATTCTTGTGGAAGAAGGATCCTAATATCATAATCATATCATGTCATAGAACAAAACACCATATTAAGTATATCCTCCCCCATATATCCTCTATAGAGGAAGGGTCTCGGAGCCAAAGTCATATTATATCATATAACAGAATATCACATGAGATATATTTTCCATATATATATATATATATATATATATATATATATATATATATATATATATCATTATATGAAGAAAGGGTTTTAGTACCAGAGTCATATCATATCATACAATAGAATACCGTATAAGATGTATCCTCTATATATATTTCCTATGGAGGAAGGGTTTCGATACCGGAATCATATCCTATCACATAACAGAAACTTATAGAATCATATTATATCACAAAATAAAACACCATATGAGGTGTATCCTCCATATATGTATATCCCCTGTAAAGGAAGGATCCCAGTATCAGAATTATATCATATCACATAATAAAATATCATATGGGGTATATCTTTATATATATCCCCTATAAAAGAATGATCCCACTAAATCATATAAAAAAGTTATATCATAACGGACCATGGGTAGGTGGCACATTTTCTTATTTAAAGCTTATTTTTATATCTTATTTAAATATTGATCATAAAATTCTTGCATATATACATATCAAATGCTATCATTATTTTATGATTTAAACATATTATTACCGTAGAAATCCATTTTCTGACTCGGGTGCGGCCCAACTCTGGAACTGAATGCTTGTCCCTCGTCTAGGTGGACCTGCAAGACAGTCCTCGAGCAGAGAGCGTTGAGGGCTACCCTCTATGGAAGACCCTTCGATGCCCAAGTCAATGAAGATTCATAGCAAGCAGATATGAAGAGAAGGCTCTCGCAGAAGAGTCCCTCTAGAATGGTCTCTCGAGGAGCTCTGCGTGAGCTTCAATGGAGTTTTTCAGTGAAAGAGTAAGCGTACCTGAAAGAGTTTAGGAAAAGGTATTTATAAACTGTCTGAATATGGGTTGTTTGTTCACCTGGCTCTTTGAATGTATCTTGAAAAATGGGGAACCATAATGATGGAAATCTGATTCGAATCAAGTTTGTTACGAGGCCGGCGAGATTCGAATCCTGTTTGTTACAAGGATCGATGGCTGAAGAGGCTGATTCGAAGCTTTGAGATTCAGTTATTTTGTTATCTGGTTACTTATAGGTAACAGGTTGTGCCTGGTTCGATTTCCCTTTTGAGGCAACGAGAGCTGACGTGGCCGAAGGGTCATATTTGGCTTTTGGCTATTTTGGCCCGCCAAGGCATGAGAATGGTTCGACCTTGCCGAGATGAGGAAGTAGCTCGGCTTTGCTAGGATGGAGAGATAACTCGATCCTGCCGAGGCGAGGAGATTTTATCTTTTTTCGAACACAGCATTTGGCAAGCGAAAATCAAAAGTGATCCTAACCTTTTTGACATGTGCATGGATATTAATGTAATGGCGATTTGCCCCTCATCACATGCCCCCCACTCCCTAGCCCGAAGTGTAGGCTCGGGCATAGGGAGTAGAATTCTAGGCGGCTTTATCTAATTGAAGAAATTCAAATAGGTGAAAATGTGCTATGGGGCTCTCATATATGTCAGGCCGCCGCTTCATCATTTCTTCCCGTTGCACAAGGAGAAAACCTCTCGCCTTCCGCTATCAGCCATGGGTGGAATGGCACGTGGCAGGCTCAAGGTTTGGTGATGCATGGGGATTCTTGCCTCGCTGAAACAGTTTAAAAAAAGTTGAGCGGTGTTACCTTCTACTGCATTTTTTCTCTCTATATTCTTCCTCTTCAACAGATATAATGTCTTTAACCCAGGACCAAACATGGCTGGCGCTTCTTTCATTGATCTTGGAGATAAGGAACGTTCCATTGATTCCACCTCAACAATGATCCTCGCAGATCTGAGAGGATTCGTCAGGATTATTGGTTCACGAGTGACATTCAAATGTGGGTCCCCAGTCCTGAATAGAGGGTACCTGATCAATTGGAGTCAAAAGTCTTTTTCTATGAGGAGAGCATCAAGGTGGGTCTCCATTTTCTCCTCAATCCTATGATAAATAGCATAATGAAGTATTACAACATCTGTCCTACGATGATTACGCCGAATAGCTGGCGTTGTATTATCGGGTTCATCTCCTTGTGCACGTTTATGGAGATAAAAGTGACGGTTCCTTTGTTTCGGGCCTGCCATAGTCTTACATTCTCCAAGATTTGTCTTAGCACTACATAGGGCCACGAAAGAATTTTAAGAGGTTTTCTAAGGTTTCAACCTTCGTTAAAGGATGGAAGTCGCGATTTTTTATCGTTGAATGGGATGTTGCATTCGACTTTCCTCACCAATGGATGCCTCTCCCCACGAAGCCGAACCAGCATCCGACACTATTGAAGGCGGAGAAGAAGGACTTCGACATTCTTTATGGTAGCAAAGTGATCCCAATCGGTGCTCTCCTAACCGAAGAGGCACTTTACAATGCCGGGTTGAGCAGAGTCGATCCCTTAAGTAAGTGCGACATCACTTTCTTTATGTTTTAATGTCTTTACAGGGATGTAACTGACCGTTCGATGGTTTATATGTTCACAGAGATCAGGTCCGAGTTCGAGGCTCAGATGAGAGGAATGCTCTTAATTGATTATGGCAATTCAAGCAAAAACAAGGGTACGAAGCATTGTCATACCGTTTCATCGACTCCCGTGAGAGGAAAGAGGGCCAGGCTTGAGTGAAAGCCATCTTCTTCCTCTCCTTCCAGACTACAACTGGCTCTATCGATCCATTCACAAGAATTGGTTGAATCCCAACCTTTGAGCCCACCGAGGGGGAACGTTGTGGAGGAGTTGGTCCCAACCCCTATCCTGGCACTTAAACTTGGGGAGCAGGCATCTAGGAACAAAGCCAGAGAAGGGGCGGCTCGGGAAGAGCAGGAGTCTGGTCACTTGCCTAAGCTAGTGGATGATGATTTTTGGGTAACAGAATTGTTTTATCCCATGGCTACCGATGTATATTACCTTGAAAGGGAGGGTTCTATGAGTCCGCAGAGGTTGAGAAAATTATTTTTCAAAGATCGGGCGGCTGCTCTCGCGGTGAGTGTTGTCCCGCCTTCGGCAGGATCCCCTCCTCGTCGAGTAGAAGAGGAATAAGAAAGAAGGGATTTACTGGGCAAGGAAGAAGTTCCCTCGATGAGGATGGAGGAACTGGGGCCCTCAAGGACGTTAGCAGGTGACGAGGTGGGGATAGGTCGGCTTAGTCCCTCCTTGATCCCTCGAGTCATGCTAATGAAGAGTTGCAATCCTGGATTGACAACTTTTTTAATATTTTTTTATGTAAGAGAGCATGTCATTTATTCGAAGAAGGAGAGGACAGTCATTGAAAAGTTTCTTTTTCGATTGAGGGATTTGAAATGCCTACTGACTTGGATGACTATGTATCGGTCCACAGCCAATACATCTGAAGGGATATGAACTCTTCATGCATTGAGTGAGCTTTCTTTCTTTCTTTGCTTTCTTAGATGTTTTGCGTAATTTTTCCGAACTTAATCATTTCACTCTATTATAGGCAATTCTCCTCCAGCGGGTGCTCTATAGTGCTTGATCTCTGCTAACGAATACAACAGACAGATCTCACGCGAGGTTGAGACACTCCGTTCCAAAATAAACTCGGCCGATCAGCACTCAGAAGAATTAACAAGGGTACAAGCTGAGCTTGATGAAGCCAGGAGGTTAGGCAAAGATGCCCGATCCGAGGCGTTACAACTTCGGGCTGAGGCAGCCGAGCTTGAAAAGGCTCGAAAAGTAGCCGATGAAGCTCGGTCAGAATTGTCGAGGTTCCAAGGTGAGGCCCAAAGGGAAATTGACTCCCTTAAGGGCAGGGCCACCAAGGAGAAATCTCATTTTGAGGCTCGACTCGAGTCCTATCAGAAGCAAATTACCGATCTTACGGCTGAGCTACGTCAAGTGCGATCCGATGGCTCCATGGACCGGATGGACCTTGAACGTTCCTGGAAGGACATGAGTAGGCACATGAGTAGGCGCAGAAAAGAGAGGGAGAAGGCTCGGAGAAGGACCAAGAAAGCAGAAGCCGAAGTTGCTCGCTATGTCAAAGAGGAATGTCTTCTTACCATTTCCACGTAACGGCCCGTCTCTTCCCCATAGTTAGAGCTAACTTGATCATTTATTTCGTTTACTATTTTTCTTCTCTAGCTGGAGAAGACTAAGGTCGAGGTGGCTGATTAAGTAAAAGCTTTGACCTAGGATTTAGCCTTGAGTCAAAAGAAGTGCTCCAAGCTTGAGCATCGGGTAGCTGAGGTGGGTGATCAAATCGCTCTAACAATTGAGAAATACAAAAGCTCGGATGAATTTTCTCGAGGGCAAATTCAGTTTTCGAAGGAGGTGTACCGATTCAGGGCGAACGAGGTATGGGTGAGGGTGATCCAGGAGTATCCGGACATCAATCTTTCATTCTTGGAGGACGAGAGATATTGCTTTCCATCACCAATAACTGAAGCATTGGCAGGGACTCCCTCATCCGATGATAGTGACAATGATGAAGATGCTCCTGGCATTGATTTTGAAGTGGCCTCAGAGGGAGACCCAATGAAGGCTCCTCTAGAATTTATTCAGGGAGCAGAGGCCTCAAGATCCACCGTCAAGGAGGCCGAAGTTTTGTAACCAACTATCGAAGCGGATGTGGCTTTGAGGCTGAGCAACGAAGGGGCTGATGTTCCCTCAGCTATTAGGGGGATGGCCCAATCAGGAGGTCGGTCGGATCAGCACATTCCAGGCATTACTGAAACCATCTCCGAAGATGAAGCTGAAACTTAGGGATCCATCTTTTCGCATTTTTCCTTTATTTCTTGTAATATAAATATTTTGATATGAATGAATCTTTTATTTTTCTTCGTGTATTCCATTGTTTTGATATTTGTATGTTAGACGGTCTTTTAGCTTACTCACGTCTTGCCTAAACTTAGCTTATCATCAAGCCAAGTAAGTAAACCAGCTCTATTAGAGCTCAGAAAAATCTTGGACGACTTTGTCAAAATCGAAGAGGTCACCCGGTCTTGCTGAGACCAGCACGACCAAATCCGCTGAAGGGGTAATAACTTGGCTTTGCCGAAGTAAAAGGAATGACCCGACTTTGCTGAAATAAAAGGAATGGTTCAGCTTCGCCAAGGTATAGAAAGTATCTCGGATTTACCAAAGTAAAAGGAATGACCCGGCTTCGCCGAAATAAAAGGAATAGTTCGGCTTCGTCGAAGTAAAATAATAGCTCGGCTTTGGCCGAGGCAAAGGATAGTTCGACTTTGCCGAAGTATATCCTATTTTTCCTAGGGCATCTATTTCATAGTTAATGCCTTGTCTTTTTCGATGCGAGCTTTGTTGGCCCAGATGGCAACCCAAGATGGGGGTGAATTGAGTTCTTTAAAAAATTAATAATTAAAACTTAAAATCAATTTCATAAGAATTAAGTGCACAAGTGAAGTGATGCTGTAAGTAATGTACACAATATAAATGAGAGAGAGAGAAGGCACGACAAACACACAAAGATTTATAGTGGTGCGGTGTATCCCACACCTACGTCCACTCCTAAGCAACTCTTGGGTCCATACTATAATCCCTTGATTACAGTTGAGTTGTTTTACAAGTTTACAACTCTAACTTATTATTTTACATGCGGTCACAACGAACCCAACCGATTTTCACAGGTTCACCGGCACAAAACCTTAACCCAAGCTAAACTTAGCTTGTTCCCGAAGTAAACTACCTCAACTAATTCAATTCCTCTGATTGAATTAGTAAACAACAATTTAAAATAAAGTTTACAGCAATTAACAGCTCCTTAAATGAGCAAATATGCAATGTAAATAAACAAGGTTTGAAGCCAAGTGGATTTGAGCTTTTCTTCTTTTCTTCTTTTCCTCTTCTCTTTTGAATAGTTGAATCAAGCTTCAGCTCTGATTCTTGACAGAAATTTGATGCAGAGAGCGTTGAGGAACTAGGGCTTTTGCTCTTCTTCTTTTCTTCTTTGAGAATCCTCTGATTTTGAACTTTTAGGGCTTAGGATTTCTCTTGAATCTCTCATTGAATAAAAGGCGTGGACTCAAAGATTGTTCTCTCCCTTTTTTACTGAATATATCTCTCGATTTTTTCGTTATTTTCTCTATTTTTCTTGATATTTCATTCTTCTTTTCAAACGAACGAATCCCTCCTTTATATAGAGTCTTAATCTGAGATTAGGTGAGAAAATAGCCATTACAAAGTACCTTGGATGATTCTCCACGCAAGAAAATAGATCCATTGAAGAGTAGGTGAGAAAATATATCCGTTAGAGCTGATTTGACACTTTTGAAAATCGTCCTTGACAGATTGGAGTCGGCTTCAACTTTTCATGTGTCGGCTCCAGATCGAGTTTCCAAAAATAGCAAAAACTAATTCGTCATGGAGTTGGCTCCGACTTTACAAAGTGTCGACTCCCTGCTGACTGGAGTCGGCTCTCGATTCTGAGGTGTTGGTTCCAAGAATTGCTCCAAAAAATATAGTCTCTGTAACTCATGTTAGAGTCGGCTCCCAAAATCCATGTGTCGGCTCCGAAACTTCAGGTGTCGGCTCCAAAACTTTAGGTGTAGACTTTGAACCGTGTCAAAAATATAGAACTGTTCTGATACGCTCTGGAGTCGGCTCAAGTCTGTTAGGGTGTCGGCTTCAAATTCTGAACTTAAATAAATTCCATTGAAATTCAATTCAAAACTGATTTCTAAGTATCATTTGGATAAATAACCGATCTTAATCCCTGAAACACTTATCAAATTTATCAGAATACAATAAATATACTCATGGCTTTTGTTAATCATCAAAATCAATTAATTGGGTAAATAATTTCTCAATAATTTTCTCAACAATCTCCCCCTTTTGATGATGACAAAAACATTGAGTATATGCATAATTAATTAATGCATAATTGTTAAAACATTTTAAAATTAAGGTTAAGCTCCCCCTTAATGAGATAGCTCCTCCTACGTAGGTGCATATGTTGAGTTCATTGAAATAGTATGCATATCTTAATGCCATTTGTTATTAATTGTCATTTAACATGCATATTCAAGTAAGTGCCATTCTTATAGCTTAATATCCTTTCTTCCCTTTGCATGCATATACATATATCTTCTCTCCCATAACATTGATGCATATATGATATTAATATCAAATGCATAATGCATATACGTAAACAACCTTTCTCCCCCTTTTTTGTAATCAACAAAAAGGTTTAGAAGGTGCATTAAGGCTTAAATTAACATTAACCAAAGGAGTTTGAATAATTCAAACATCAAAATCAAAGGTTAGCCTAAAATTTAAGCAACTTAATATCAAAATTCAAGTATGATATTCATTGAATACAGAAACATTAAACCAAAATGTTCATTTCACTAAACTTCATTACATCATTAAAAATGCAAACAAAATCAAATTACATCATATAGCAAACTAAATATCAAAATCTAAGAAGTCTCTTAAACTCTTCTAAGATCTTTCCCATGCCTTCACTTTGTATCTTTATAAAATCATTTAGTCTTCTGTCAATAAAAGCAGATGCAACAGTAATTTTTTCTTATAGCTCTGCATTACACGTTGAATAAATATTAGAATCTCCTCCAATGTCCTTGATCTTCTCAAAAATTTGCATTAAATCACTTTTCAAGGCCTCAGAAGAAGTTCCAAAGGATGATTCAATTCTGCTTACTTTATCTTTCAAGGAGTAATACATCTCCCTTAAGCTCAAAAGTCTACTATCCAGTTCAATCTTCATTTCTTCTTTATGACAAGCAAGGAGTTCTTTTAACTGTACTAATTAAGCATCAGAAAATCCAGAAGTAGAAACAGATGCAGTTACAGATGGAGGTGGTGGTGGTCTACTGGGCTCAGGTGAAGGATGCCTCACAGATGGGCCAGCCTCTAATGGTGCAGCAGCTCCAATATCAGCTGCCCTATCCTCTAGGTGTCTCTTCCTTTTCCAATTGCCATCCACCTTTATGAACCCCATACGATGCACAGTATCTAAGCTATAATAGTCAGTATGCCTTAAGTTCTTCATGGGTTCACTGTCTAAATAACTACACCCTAGTTCTAAAATGCTAAAGTTAAAACCATGTCGTAAGGCAAAGTAGATCTCTTCTTGCTCTTAGCCTCAACCATATACCATATCATTATACCAGCTAACTTGATTGGCTAACCTGTCAGAACACTGTCCATGATAACAATGTCTCGCTCCGAGATGTACTCAAATCTACCGGTCTTTGGGAATAAAATCCACCACAAATATTATGCAATAATCTTAGCTCTAGGGGCAACTGGTTTGCCCTAACCTCTTCAAATTCTGTAACATCCCTTCCTAGCATTCTTGATAATGCTCCTGATCTATCACTGTGGGAATTTGCTATCAGTCCAATAACAGGAATTTCTAAAAGGTTTCCAAAAATTTCAGAAGTCAAATGTATTCTCTTTCCTCTAACAAAACTCACTATACCTCCATCTCCTCTCAAAAGATTGAAATAAAACTCTTTAACCAAAGCGGGGTAAGTAGGAACATCAAGAGAGCAAACCTTCTCCCAACCTAATTCCTTTAACTGCCCCCAATTGAAAAGCCCTCTTCCTCAAAGAAATGAAAATTGACCTTTCTGTCCATAGTGATCACTCAGCTAGCAAGGGTGTCAATTTGAGGTGAGGAAGGATTTGGAACGGTGCTTGGTGTGGATACAGACGAAGAGGATGAAGAGCTTGGTGAAGGCTACCACGTCGGACGCCTCACGGTTCTCTTTTCCATTGTCACCGCTCCACCAAACAAGGATCCCCTTTGTTTGGGTGCCATTGGTAGCTAGGGAATGATTAATTTGAGAAATCTTGGGTTTTGGGAAGAGTTGGGAAGAGTTTGGAAAGGTTAGGAGTTGATTAGAATAGGAAAGGTGTCGACTCTGCCTAAATAAATCAACTTGGGACCACTTGGAGTCGACTCCCGCAAAGTGAGGTGTCGGCTCCAGGTCGCTAATACAGTCAGCGCCCAAAGTGGAGTCGACTTTGGAAAGGCAGGTGTCGGCTCTAAAGTCTTAGAAAAAATTAGAGTCGACTCCGATACCAGCGGAGTCAGCTCCAAGACAGTTTCAGTAAAAAAAAAAAGAGTTTCAAAGGATCTGAAACTTGTCCGGAAAGTCTTCAAATTTTGGATAAATCAACTTTGGAATGTGATGAATTAAGGGGTTCAAATATCTAAATAAATTTTCCTTAAAATTACAAGAAAATTAAACAAAATGATTGAATTCTAGATAATCATTCCTAAGAGATTTAAAACTCATTCCAATGGATCACAAACTCCTAATTCTCCTCTAAGATAACAAAATCTATCTTCACTTAGGGGTTTTGTAAAAATGTCAGCTAATTGTTCATTAGTACAAACATAATCAAGACAAATGTCACTATTAGCTACATGTTCTCTAATAAAATGATATCTAATTTCAATGTGTTTAGTTCTTGAGTGTTGTATAGGATTTTTAGTCAAATTTATTGCACTTGTGTTATCACATCTAATTGGTGTTTTATCAAGTGTTATACCATAATCTTCAAGTTGTCACTTAATCCAAAGGATTTGAGCACAACAACTTCTAGCTGCAACATATTCAGCTTCAGCAGTTGATAATGCAACCAAATTTTGCTTTTTGCTAAACCAAGAGATTAAGTTACTTCCTAAAAATTGGCATGCACCACTTGTACTTTTTCTATCCAATTTATAACTAGCATAATCAGAATCAGAATATGCAATCAAATTTAGTGTTGAGTCTCTAAAATACCATAATCCTACATTTTTAGTTCCATTTAGATATCTAAGTATTCTTTTTACTGCAATTAAGTGAGATTCTTTAGGTTCATATTGATATCGTGCACATAAACAAACAGCAAACATGATATCTAGTCTACTAGTTGTTAAGTAAAGTAGTGAACCGATCATACCTCTGTAATATTTTTGATCAACAGGCTTACCATCTTCATCTTTATCTAACTTGCATGAAAGACTCATTGGTGTTCGAGAGGTTTGACTTGTTCCATACCAAACTTCTTGAGAATTTGTTTGTGTACTTTGTTTGGTTGATG
The DNA here is from genome assembly GCA_900491605.1 of Calamus simplicifolius. NCBI lineage: Eukaryota > Viridiplantae > Streptophyta > Magnoliopsida > Arecales > Arecaceae > Calamus > Calamus simplicifolius. The sequence continues at coordinate 297,760 of UESW01004254.1, forward strand.
AAAATTCCTCTCTTTCTTGTTTGATTTGAAATCCTAGGAAGAAGTTGAGTTCTCCTATCATGCTCATCTCGAATTTACCCTGCATTAACTTTGCAAATTCTTGATACAAAAGATTGTTAGTAGCACCGAATACAATATCATCTACATAAATTTGTACTACCAATAAATCTTTATCTTTTCTTTTCAAAAATAGGGTTTGATCAACATTTCCTCTAGAAAAATTATTTTTAATTAGAAATTTGCTTAATATATATACCAAGCTCTAGGGGCTTGTTTTAAACCATAAAGTGCTTTGTGTAATTTATAAACATGATTCGAAAATTCATGATCTCCAAAACCTGATGGTTGTTCTACAAAAATTTTCTCATTTATAAAATCATTTAAAAATGCACTTTTAACATCCATTTGAAATAAATTAATGTTCATATGACACGCAAATGTAAGTAATAGTCTAATTGCTTCTAATCTAGCAACAAGTGCAAAAGTTTCATCAAAATCAATTCCTTCTTCTTGACTATATCCTTTTGCAACTAATCTAGCTTTATTTATAATTACTATGTCATTTTCATCTAATTTATTTCTAAATGCCCATTTAGATCCTATAACAAAATGACCTTTGGATTTATCAACTAAGGACCATACATTATTCCTAGTAAATTAATTTAATTCTTCTTGCATAGCTAGCATCCAATTACTATCTTTTTCAGCTTCTTCAATAGTTTTGGGTTCTATATGAGACACAAATGCAAGATGATTATTGATGTTCCTCATTGATGATCTAGTTCTTATTCCTTGAGATGGATCACTTATGATTAAATCCTTAGGATAACCATAAGCATATCTCCAATCTCTAGGTAGATCTACATCATTATGAGTGATATCAATATCATCATCCTTAGGTGAGTCATCATCTTTAGCTTCTTGTTCATGGTCTGAAGATACATCTATATTCAATTTTTTAATATCTCTTTCAAGCAAAATTGTCTCTTTCTCATCATCAATCTTTTCATAACTTGATGCTAAAGACTCATCAAATACTACATGAATTGATTCTTCTATAATTAAATATTTCTTGTTAAATACTTTATATGCTTTATTAGATGTTGAATAACCTAAAAATATTCCTTCATCAGATTTGGCGTCAAACTTTACAAGATTGTCCTTACCATTGTTATGAATAAAACATCGACAACCAAATGCATGAAAATAACTAATGTTAAGTTTTCTATTATGCCATAGTTCGTAGGGAGTTTTCTTAAGAATTGGCCTAATTAAAGCTCTATTAAGGATGTAACATACTGTGTTATAGCTTCTACTCATAAGTACTTTGGGAGTTGGCTTTCACATAGCATGGTACGGGCAATATTTCTAATGTTCTATTTTTTCTTTCTACAACTCCATTTTGTTGGGTGTTCTAGGTGTAGAAAAATTATGATGAATTCCATTTTCAATATAAAAATTTTTAAATTGATTTTCAAATTTTGTGCCATGATCACTTCTAAGAGACACTATGGTGTGTTTTTCTCATTTGTGACTTTTTTGAAGAATTTCAGAAATATCAAGAAAGTCTCATCTTTGTGAGCCAAAAATAATACCCAAGTATATCTAAAGTAATCATCTACTATCACAAGACCATATTTCTTTCCTCCTAGACTGATGGTTCTAGTAGGTCCAAAAAGGTCCATATGTAGTAGCTCTAGTGGCCTAGAAGTGAAAATAATATTTTTAGATTTGAAAGAATTTCTAGTTTATTTTTAAATTGACATGCATCACAAATTCTATTGTTTTCAAAATCTAGTTTTGGAAGACCTTTAACTAAATCCATTCTAATTAATTTTGAAATTAAGTGTGTGCTTGCATGACCTAATCTACGATGCTATAGCCATCTAATCTCATTTACTTTAGCATTATCAGCAATTAAACAATGATTACTAGTAGACAAATTGTCTAAATCAATTAAGTATACATTACCATTTTTATTTCCAACAAATATAATGCTATTGTCAATGGGATTAGAAACAGTGTAAATAGAAGCTTCAAATGAAACTTTGAAACCTTTATCACATAATTGGCTAATGCTAATTAAGTTATGCTTTAAACCAACAACATATAAAATATTTTCTATAAAAGTAGATGGAGTTATTTGAATTTTACCAAATCCCATAATTTGGCCTTGCCATTGTCTCCAAAAGTAACAACTCCTCTTTTATCTTTAAGGGTGATGAATTGCTCCTTGTCACCCGTCATGTGCCTTAAGCAGCCACTATCAAGATACCACTTTCGTTTTGATCCTTTGGCCGCAAGATACTCCTGCAAGATAATCAAATCTTATGTTTAGGTACCCAAGCTTTTTGGGTCCTTCGGTTAGTAGCAATAAAGATTGTTCCTTTTGGAACCCATATTTTCTTGCCTTTAATATTTAAATTCTTATTAGCTTTTCTAACATTGCATTCATAAGATTTTTGTCCTTTTTTATTGCAATGATAACATGAAACATCATTTTTCTTTACAAAGAAATTGTTGACATATTTCTGTTTCATGTGAGGTTTATATCCTAAACCAGCTTTATCAAATATAGCTCTTTGATTACTTAAAAGAAAATTTAGTTTTTCTGAGCTATATGTAAATTTATCAACAATGTTCTTATGTTTATCAATTTCTTTCTTCAAATTAATATTTTCATTAGAAATTGATTCCTTTTCTTTTAAAATATTTTCATTTTCAGATTTTAGATTTTTAACCTCAAGAATTAGTTCATTTTTCTCTTGAGAAGATTTAGGTTTTCAATTTTCAAAGATTTATTTTTCATTCTCAAAACCTTAAAATCACTAACTAACTCATTGAAAGCATCATACAATTCATCAAATGTAAAGTCATCATGGGCTTCGGAATTTACCTCATTTTCGTCGTTTGCCATGAAGCATATGTTTGCAACCTCTTTTTATTTTTCTTCGGATGAAGACTCTTCACTATCACTCCATGTTGCAACATAGGTCTTCTTCTTCTTCTTGTAACCCTTCTTTAGTTGAGGACATTCAGATCGAAAATACCCCGGCTTCTTACATTCATAACATGTCAAGGGTTCTTTTTCTTTATCCCTTTCTTTTTCCTTTTCTCCTTCCATTTTAATTCCTGATTTCCTTTTGTGGAAGGGTCTCCTTCTTTGCATAAACTTCTAAACTTCTTTGCAAGGAGAGCTATTTCATCATCTTCTTCTTCTTCCTCGTTGCTGCTCTTATCATTTTCTACAGCCTTGAGTGCAATTATTCTCTTCTTTTTCACTTCTTCCTTTTGATGTTGTTTCATTGTCAATTCATGGGTCATCAAGGATCCAAGTAGCTCCTTCAAAGGTAGAACATTCAAGTCTTTGGCTTCTTGAATTGCAGTTACTTTTGCTTCTCATGTTCTTGGAAGAGATCTAAGAATTTTACGCACCAATTCAGAATTAGTATAAGTCTTACCAAGACTTTTCAAACCATTAACAATATCAGTGAATCTAGTATACATGTATGTGATTGATTCAGTTTGTTCCATACTAAACAATTCATATTTGTGCACTAGAATATTGATTTTGGATTCTTTTACTTGATTGGTACCCTCATGGATAACTTCTAGTCTATCCCATATTTTTTGGCTGAAATGCAAGTAGATATTCTGTTGAATTCATTTGCATCCAAAGAAAAATATAAAACATTCATGGCTTTTGCATTGAGCTGAGCCATTTTCCTATCATTCTCATTCCAATCCCTTTCGGGCTTAGGAACGATTGAACCATCTACAATGTATGTGGGTGTGCTAGGTCCATTAGTAATGATACTCCACAATTCATAATCTAAAGCTTGAATGAAAATCCTCATTCTTGCTTTCCAATATGAATAATTAGAGCCATTAAACAAAGGTGGCCTATTAGTGGATTGACCTTCAGCAAAAGATGATCCAGCTTGTGTTGCCATTTGGATCTTTAACTCTTGATCGTTAGATCAACTAGAAATGAGCATAAGTTCTAATGGCAACCCAAGAGGGGGGGTGAATTTGATTCTTTAAAAAATTAACAATTAAAACTTAAAACTAATTTCACAAGAATTAAGTGCACAAGTGAAGTGATGCTGTAAGTAATGTACACAATGTAAATGAAAGAGAGAGAGACAAAGACACGATAAATACACAAAGATTTATAGTGGTTCGGTGTATCCACACCTACGTCCATTCCTAAGCAACTCTTGGGTCCACATTATAATACCCTGATTATAGTTGAGTTGTTTTACAAGCTCATAACTCTAACTTATTGTTTTACACGGGGTCACAACGAACCCAGCCATTTTCACAGGTTCACCAGCACAAAACCTTAACTCAAGCTAAACTTAGCTTGTTCCCAAGGTAAACTGCCTCAACTAATTCAATCCCTCTAATTGAATTAGCAAACAACAATTCAAAATAAAGTTTACAGAAATTAATAGCTCCTTAAATGAGCAAATATGCAATGTAAATAAACAAGGTTAGAAAAGCCTGATTGAAGCTAGTGGATTTGAGCTTTTCTTCTTATCTTCTTTTCTTCTTCTCTTTTAAATAGTTGAATCAAGCTTCAGCTCTAATTCTTGACAGAAATTTGATGCAGAGAGCGTTAAGGAACTGGGGCTTTTACTCTTCTTCTTTTCTTCTTTGAGAATCCTTCGATTTTGAACTTTTAGGGCTTAAGATTTCTTTTGGATCTCTCTTTGAATGAAAGGCGTGGACTCAGAGATTTTCCTCTCCCTTTTTTACTGAATATATCTCTCGATTTTTTTATTATTTTCTCTCTTTTTCTTGATATTTTGTTCTTCTTTTCAAACGGACGAATCCCTCCTTTATATAGAGTCTTAATCCGAGATTAGGTGAGAAAATAGCCGTTACAAAGTACCTTGGATGATTCTTCATGCAAGAAAATAGATCCGTTGAAGAGTAGGTAAGAAAATATATTCGTTAGAGCTGATCTGGCACTTTTGAAAATCATCCTTGATAGGTTCGAATTGGCTCCAACTTTTCATGTGTCGGCTCCAGATCGGGTTTCCAAAAATAGCAAAAAACAATCCGTCTTGGAGTCGGCTTCAACTTTACAAAGTGTTGACTCCCTGCTGACTGGAGTCAGGTCCCAATTCTAAGGTGTCGGCTCCAAGAATTGCTCTGAAAAATATAGTCTCTATAACTCAGGTTAGAGTCAGCTCCCAAAATCCATGTATCGGCTCTGAAACTTCAAGTGTCGGCTTCAAAACTTTAGGTGTCGACTCCGAACCGTGCCAAAAATATAGAACTGTTCTAAAACGCTCTGGAGTCGGCTCGAGTCTGTCAGGGTATCGGCTCCAAGTTCTGAACTTAAATAAATTCCATTGAAATTCAATTCAAAACTGATTTCTAAGTATCATTTGGATAAATAACCGATCTGAATCCCTGAAACACTTATCAAATTTATCAGAAACACAATGAATATACTCATGGCTTTTGTTAATCATCAAAATCAATTAATTGGGTAAATAATTTCTCAATAATTTTTCCAACAAACTTGCTTTTCGTATACGCCAAGCATTCGATTGCTATTGGACCACATCCTTTTCTACATGGGGTTTCTCAAGTTCATCCGCATTTTTAGGATTCGTGAATGACTCTTTGCATTTAAGGCCTCTGATCCGAGAGGAAATCTTTTGCCTTTTTATTGCGGCATGGAGAATATCTCCAGTATACCTTGGGGAGTACCGAATCCTGTTAAGGTACTGTCACATGGTCTCAAATGTGGCGCAGTTGTCATGTCTTGAGTTCTGAAGTTTTTCCCTTCATTAATGGAAAGTGCATGTGGGCAGAAAGTCTTCTATAAAAAGGGGGGAGCAGAGGGTGCCTGAGCATACTCGGGAAAGTCTTCTTACTTTGCGAGCAGAAAGAAACCTTCATGGCTTTTTTCACATTGAAGTTGAGAGCTGTGAGGTCAGATTTTCCTTTCAAGGTTTGGCCTAGCCCTGGTGGTTGGGGTGATGAAAAAGTTGCTGGAAAGCAAGTCATCCTCAAGGGAGGAGTCATGGAGGTCATATGTGAAGCGTAAAAGGAGGATAGAGGTCATATGGGAAGCGCATGCGTGCGCTTCTTATTTGGCTCCGTCCGCCCACTGTGGAATCAAAAAAGGCCACTGGAAATGAAATTATTGATGGGCTATAGTTTCTGCAGGCTTTCCGTCTACCATGGTAACCTTTATCGCTAAGCCTCTTCTTCCTGAGGTTATTCATCTTCCATGGTGGCACTCGGCCATGTCCCTGCATCGTGAGAAATTCCATACTCCAGAAAGCCGGGGGTGAGTTCCTTCATGTTGTTTCTTTTCTCTATATCATTACCCAGCATTTTGGGGATCACAACTCAACAGAATTATCTTTTTCGATTTCTTCAAATCATGGGCGGAAGCTATGTTAAAGTAGCATTGTTGGCTGAACTTGTTTGTTCGAACATTTTCTTTTGTTCTTTCTTTTATTCTTTCTTTTGTTCTCTATAGATTTCTTGTATTGTAATGCACTTGTAATGCCTTGCAAGAGGCTGTAACTTTTTTGTAACGAAATATTATTGGAATAGAAGAACTTTTTCTTTTCGTACGTCTATCTCTTTTTGCTATTTTGCTCCTGCTTTGCGAAGTGCCAATTTTCCCGATGTATTATTGTCTTTGTATTTTTTTCGATGCATGAATCACTCGTATACATTGGATCAGAGGGTGTGGGGTAAAGACTCGGTCTTACCGAGGTATGAAAATAGCCATTAGGGCCCCCCTTCGTTAAGAAAGATAGTTAGATGGTCGTGTCCGATACTTACATGTCAAGGGCATTTTAGAGATTTAGCTTCTTGCCAAATATTTTGATGATTTGGTTTAGGCCTGCCGATGTGCACCGGATTACGTTGGCCCTTCGTGAAGAGGGCGCATGCCTCGACTTAAATTATAGGGAGGCCTAGGAAGCCTTGCCAATTCTCAATAGGAGTTCGACCACGCCGAAGTTTTTCAAGAATCTTTTCTTAGTTTAATGGAACTATAATAAATAGCTCGGTCGTGCCGAGGGATGAAATGGGTTTTACCTCGTTTCAGTGAGGTAAGAAGTGACTTGCCCGGATCTGCCAGAGTACAAGAAAATGTCGTTCAACTTTGTTGAGGCTTAGAGAAGTAACTTAGCTACGTCGAAATATTGAAGAAATTACTCGGTCCTGCCGAGGCTTAGAAGAATCTCTCGGTCCTGCAAGGCTTGGAAGAGTCACTCGGTCTGGCTGAGGCTTGGAGATAGATCACATCTCGTTTGTTGTTTCCAAAGTACAAAGAAGACCCTCGAACTTGCCGAGGGTGCTCGGGCCTGCCAAGGCTTTGTTGAGATTATATTTTACTTGGCGCTGCCAAGGTACGGAGAAGACCCCTCGGACCTGCCGAGGGTGCTTGGGCTTGCCGAGGCTTTGTTGAAAGATTATATTTTACTTGGCATTGCTAAGGTATGGAGAAGACCCCTCGGACCTGCCTAGAGTGCTCGAGCTTGCCGAGGCTTTGTTGAAAGATTATATTTTACTTGGTGCTGCCAAGGTACGGAGAAGACCCCTGGGACCTGTCGAGGCTTTGTTGATATTATATTTTACTTGGTGCTGCCAAGGTACGGAGAAGACCCCTGGGACCTACCGAGGGTGCTTGGACCTGCCGAGGCTTTGTTGATATTATATTTTACTTGGCATTGCCAAGGTACGGAGAAGACCCCTGGGACCTGCCGAGGATGCTCGGGCCTGCCGAGGCTTTGTTGAGGTTATATTTTTTGGCGCTGCCAAGGTATGAAGAAGACCCCTCGGACCTGCCGAGGGTGCTCAGGCCTACTGAGGCTTTGTTGAAAGATTCGGGTGTAACCTATCTTTCGTCAACAGCTTTTGAGAAGAAAAATTGACACAAGAATATTGTCATCATAAAATTCCATTATAAATAAAGTGGGTTCAGTAGAAGCATACTCTACTGGTAATATATTCAGAGGTTGTCTGAATTCCATGTTCTAAGAATGGATTTTTCATCTAGATCCTGAAGTCTGTAGGTGCCTAGCCTGATGACCTCCGCATTTTGATATGGGCCTTCCCAATTTGGAGATAACTTTTCTTGTTCTAGTGGTTTGTAGACATACACCTTACGAAGTACAAGGTCACCCGAGGAGAAGGATTTTCCCCTAACTCGGGAGGAATGGTAACGAGCTACTTTTTGTTGATAGATCGCCATTCAAATTCGAGCATTTTCTCTAATCACTTCTACCAAGTTAAGATTGGTTTGGAGCTGCTCATCATTCGAATCCTCCAAATAACTTTTCACCCATGGCGAAGGTAGCCCTATCTCCACGGAAATGACAGCTTCCATGCTGAAGGCCATTCTGAATGGAGTCTCACCCGTGGGGATCCTCTAAGTGGTTCGATAGGCCCACAAGATATAATGAAGCTCCTTCGCCTATTTGCCTCGTGCCCTGTTGAGCTGAGCTTTAATTCCTTGAAGCAAGGTTCGGTTGGTCACCTCGGCTTCTCCATTGGCTTGGGGTTGGCCGACCGATGTGGGCCGATGACAGATGCCATGATCTTCATAGAATCTTCGAAACTTTGGATTGTCAAATTGTCTTCCGTTATCGGTGATAATAGTGTATGGAAGGTCGAAACGACAAATGATGGATCTCCATACAAAATCTCTAGCCTGAGCCCCAGTTATCTGAGCGACTGCCTCGGCCTCGACCTACTTAGTAAAATAGTTGATTGCTATGAACAAAAACTTCCTCTATCCCGTGGCAAGAGAAAAAGGGCCGAGGATGTCCATTCCCCACTTGACGAAAGGCCAAGCAGATAATACAGTTGTCAGGTGAGCGAAGGGGAGCCTCTGTATGTTTGAATGCCATTGACATGAGTCACAGGCTCGGACGAGATCATCAGAATCCTTTTGCATGGTTGGCCAATAGTACCCCTGGCGCAATACCTTGTGGCACAAAGCTCGACCATCAAGATGACTACCACAGATGCCTTCATGAACTTCTCGAAGGGCATAATCAGCCTCCGACAGGCGAAGGCACTTAAGTAACGATAGAGAGAAGGATCATTTATATAGCTGGTCGTCAAGTAAAACATAATGAGATGCTTACATTTTCAACTTCCTTGCCTCTTTTCTACCAGTCGGGAGTGATCCTTCCTTGAGATATTTGAAAATTGGATCGACCCAAGATGGCTCGGCCTCGATCTGCATCATAAGATTGTTGTCGACGATGCTAGGTTTCTCCAAGACTTCCAAATGAAATTTTCACTCGAGATCTATCGAATCATGGTTGCCAAGCGAGTAAAAGGTCGGCGTGCGCATTTTCAGCCCTTGGGACTTGAATCACCTCGAGTTTAGAAAAACAGGAGAATAGATCATATACCTTTTGAAGATACCGAATCATGTTTAGCTCCCGAGCCTCAGATTCTCCTTGCACATGGCCGGCAACCAGTTGGGAGTCAGTGTATGCATTCAATCTCTTTACTTTTAAGTTGTGGGTGATTCGGAGTCCAGCAAGTAGAGCTTTATACTCATCTTCATTATTAGAGACAGAAAAGGAGAAGCGGACGTCGTACTCAAAGGCTGCTCCCTCAAAGTTGGTGAGGATCACACCGGCACCAGAGCCATTCTTGTTGGAGGATCCATCTACATAAAGCAGCCACAGGTCTCTAGGCTTTGGCGATTCAGAGGTATCTGGAGCAGATCCATCCTTATGGTACATTCGAAGAGAAAATCTACTAGAATTTGTGCTTTGATGGCTAGGTGAGGTTGATATTGAATATCATGTTCGCTCAGTTCAACAGCCCATTTGGTCATCCTACCTAACACCTTCGGACGATGAATTATTGATTTGATGGGTTGGTCAGTCAAGACTACCATAGTATGTGCTTGAAAGTAGGGTCATAACTTCCGGGTGGATGTTACCAAGGCTAGCACCACTTTCTCAATTCAAGAATACCTTGTCTCAGCATCCCGAAGCAATTTGCTGACATAACAGATCGGCTTTTGAATTTTGTTTTCCTCCCAGACTAGTGCGGACCCGACGACATTCCCCGACACTGCTAAATACAAGTAGAGCTTGTCCCCAAGTCTTGGGCTACTCAGAAGAGGTGGCGAGCAGAGGTATTTTTTGAGGTTTTCAAAGGATATCTGACAGTCCGGAGTCCACTGAAAGTTCTTAGCCGACCGAAGCACCTTGAAAAAGGGCAAACATCGCTCGGTTGACCGAGCAATAAAGCGATTAAGAGCCGCTACCCTCCCAGTAAGACACTGCACTTCTTTGACCGACCTTGAAGGCACCATTTACTGCAGGGCTTGAATTTTTTGTGGATTTGCTTCAATGCCTCATTGGGAGACCATGAAGCCCAAGAACTTTCCAGAGTTGAATTCGAAGGAACATTTGGTTGGATTGAGTTTCATCTGATACTTTTGAAGTATGACGAAGCTTTTTGTAAGATCATCAATGTGCTGGGATGCCTCCTTTCTCTTAACTAGCATATCATCCACATAAACCTCCATGTTCCGATCGATTTGTTCTTTGAAAACCTTATTAACCAGCCTCTGGTATGTTGCGCCTGCATTTTTTAAACCAAAAGACATGACTCGGTAACAATAAATACCTCGATCAATTATGAAGGTGGTCTTTTCTTCGTCCTCAGGTGCCATTCGAATTTGATTATAGCCCGAATAAGCATCCATGAAAGTCAGCCTCTGGTGGCCCAAGGTAGCATCCACGAGCTGGTCAATCTGAGGCAGACAAAAACTATCCTTCGGACAAGCCTTGTTGAGGTTCATGAAGTCGATGCAGATTCTCCATTTGTCATTCGACTTCTTCATCATGACAACATTTGCCAACCAGTCAGAATAGTTCACTTCCCGAATGCAGTTGGCTTTGATGAGCTTGTCTACTTCCTGTTCAGGGGTGAAGCTCCTTTTCTTCTGCTTGATTGGTTGAAACATCTCGTCCACATGAAGGTGATGGACAAGGACGTCTGGGCTAATCCCCAGCATATCCGAAGTAGACCATGCGAATACGTTAGCGTTTCTTTGGAGAAATTCAACCAAATCTTATCGAGGCTTTCCTTTTAGTTGTGTCCCGATCCTTATGGTTCGGTCGAGCCAAGCTTCGTCAAGTAGTACCTCCTCAAGTTCCTCGGCTAGTTCTCCTCATTATTCAGCAAAATCCTCCTGAGCATCCAGTCCGTCAACCTCAGGCTTTTTAGATTGAAGATCAGCAACGAAGTAGTACCAAGCCACAGCCTATTTCCTTGGACAACCCTCACTCCCCATTCGGTGGGAAACTTTATGGCGAGATGAGGGATAGAGGTGATAGCTTTGAGGGACATCTGTCCGAGCCTGCTAAGGATCGCATTGTAGGGAGACCGAAGCTTGGTTATCAAGAAGTTTGTGTGAACGGTGGATATACTAAGCCAATCACCTGCTCGGACCACCAATGTGACGACCCCCTCGGGGATAATAACGTTGCTAGTGAAACCCACTAAGGTGGAGTCTATGGTCCGGAGGTTTTTCATCTGCAATTTCATCCTCACAAAGTTATTAAAGTATAAAACATTAACAGAGCTTCCCCTATCAATCAAAATTCGATGTATATCATAGTCATTCATATTAAGAGATACAACCAAAGCATCATCGTGCGTATATTGTATCTCTTGAAGATCTTCGTCGAAAAAAGAAAGCTCATCGATCCGGGCCTTCTTTGGTGAATTTTCTTCTTTGCCCAGCCGAGCCGATGAGGAGCCAATCATTGCTATCATATTGACATTGCCAACGATCGGTGGATTTGGTGGAGGAGGTTGACGAGGCTCAGGCTAGCGGTCTCCTTCATTGTTCGGTTTGGGGGCTCTTCTAGACTGGTCCAGCCTACCCCGTCGGATGAGTTGCTCAATCTCATTCTGAAGCGGCCAGCATTCTTCAGTGTTGTGCCCATGATCCCGATGGAATCAGCAATACTTAGTCATATCTCTCCGGGTTACGTTTCCTCGGAGAGGTGGCGGCCGAGAGATCTGGCGCTCGATTTCCATCAAGATTTATGCCCTTGGCGCGGTGAGTAGGGTGTATTGATTTAACCTCCAGGCCGAGCTCTGGGTACGATCTCTAGGCGATGGGGGAAGAGCTCTCTAGCGATGGGACGGGCTTGCATGGCGAAGGGATTGGCTCTTCTCCGAACCCTTTGCCTCCTTTCTCTTTGATTGCTCATTTCGGGCTGACCTTCGCGACTCCTCAACCCTGGCGTACTTGTCTACCAAGGCCATCATGTTGGAGAGGCTATTTGGATAGTTGATCTTTAAGACTAGATAGAAGTCACCCTCCTTTGATACTTTGCTCGCCAAGGTAGACATGGCCACCTCGTGGTTGATGTGGTCTACTTCTAACATGACCGTGTTGAAGCGGCCGAGATAATTCTTCAAGGACTCCCCCTCTCGTTGCTTGACCTCAGAGAGGGAGTCAGACCTCTGTCAGTGGCGGTGATCACTAACAAACTGGTTGATGAATAGGCAGCTCAGCTCATCAAAAGAATTGATGGAACCTGGCTTCAAGCTATTGAACCAGGTTTTGACGGACCCCCTGAGCATAGAGGGGAAGGCTCGACACAGGATCGCATATAATGCTCCATAGAACATCATAATAGATCGGAAGATGCTCAGATAGTTATCGGGGTCGGTGGATCAGTGGTATGGTTCGATGGTGAGAAGCTTGATATGAGAAGTGATCACTTCCCACATGATCTCCTCAGAGAAGAGGATGCCTTGCTCCACCTTCGGTTGGGGAGGAGGAGCTTGCCTAATGGCATCCAGTTCTTGACGCCACTTTTGATGCATCTCCCGAATTTGTTGCTGGATCTCCTCGTCTCGGGAAGTAGAGGAGACCGGTCGAGAGGAGTATGGTGACGGTGTCGAGTCATGATGGGAGGACGCCGGGGAGAGGGAGCGAGATCACCGAGATCTAGGCGGGCTTTTCTCCCTAGCCCTTTGCTGCACCAGTCTAGCTCCTTTGTGTTGCTGAGGATGACTCGCGACCTCGAGCGGTTGGAAGAAGAGATCCCCGGTGGAGCAGGGGCAACAACTCCATCAGGGAGTTGTGGAGCAGGGGTAGTCGAACGGGGAACCCCCTGGAGCCCTTGGACCAGCTGCGTCAGGGCTTGCATTTGTTGAACCAGTATAGCGAACTGGTCCTGGGTCACCATGGTCACCGGTGGTGAGGGAGTCTCGGCCGGCGGCAGTAGTGGAGGCGCTACATTGTTTGTGGGATCAGGCCTCTGGGAGGTGGCTTGATCCTGAGCATCAGAAGTGGCTCTCCTCCGATTGGCCATTAAAAGATTGTTCTTCTGGTTTTCTATCTTATCTCCTTAATTACAAGTTTATGGAACTTGAGGGCCCTTCCTCTAGCGTCAATCTGTTGCCGTAGAAATCCGTTCTTCGACTCGGGTGCAGCCCAACTCCGAAACTGGATGCTTGCCCCTCGCCTGGGTGGACCTCCAAGATAGTCCTCGAGCAAAGAGCGTCGGGGGTGGCCTTCTGCGGAAGACCCTCCGACGCTCAAGTCAGTGGAGATTCACAACAAGCAGATATGAGGAGAAGGCTCTCGCAGAAGAGTCCCTCTAAAATGGTCTTTCGAGGAGCTCTGCCTGAGCTTCAATGGAGTTTTTCAGTGAAAGAGTGAGCGTACCTGAAAAATTTTAGGAAAAGGTATTTATAGACTGTCTGAATATGGGCGGTTTGTTCACCTGACTCTTCAAATGTGTCTTAAAAAATGGGGAATCATAATGATGGGAATCTGATTCGAATCAAGTTTGTTACGAGGCCGGCAAGATTCGAATCCTATTTGTTACAAGGATCGACGGCTGAAGAGGCTGATTTGAAGCTTTGAGTTTCGGTTATTCTATTATCTAGTTACTTATAGGTAACAGGTTGAGCCTGATTCGATTTTCCTTTTGAGGCAACGAGAGGCCGGAGGTTCATATTTAGCTTTTGGCTACTTTGGGCCTGCCGAGGCATGAGAATGGTTCGGCCCTACCGAGACAAGGAAGTAGCTCGTCTCTGCCAGGATAGAGAGATGGCTCAGCCCTGCCGAGGTAAGGAGATTTTATCTTTTTTCGTGTCTGGCAGGTGAAATCGAAAGTGATCCTAACCTTTTTGACACGTGCACAGATATTAATATAATAACGATTTTTCCCCTCATCATATATCATACATATTCATTTTGCAAAAATATAATTTATAATTATTTTATTATTAATCCATGTACTATTATTTTCATTACTATTATTATATTATGATTATTTTTTTATTTTACAAATTATGTAGAATTTAGTTAAAATTTAAAAATATTATATTCAAACGCATAAATTGAACCAACCCAACTCATTCTGTCAGGTAAACAAAAAGTAATATTTAAATAAATATAGCATTTTATTCAAAAATGGTATTCTTTAATAATTTACTAAAATCCTAATGATAAATAGTTTAGTTATCTTAAATACAAACCAACTATTTAGGCTTCCTAACCCTTACAATATAATATTTATTTTCTTAATTTATAAAAATTATAGTGTTAAAATAAATTTTATCATTTTATTCAGCCTAGTTTTGGATCTAACTTTTGAAACGTAATTATCTTAATTTGTATCAGCCTAGATAGAGAAGCAAAAATTCCTCAATAAAACTAGAGTCATCCTGGATCAAATCCGTACCTTAACACGTTGGATCATAATCAATTGGAAAAGACTTTGTACACCGCCTCCGGTGCAGCAAGTCCTACGTGGGCTGCACCGCTCCTTCCTATTGGTCCACATGGATCCCATATGGCCGACATAATGGGACAGAATAGCAGGGAGATAATGTTACTTTTTTATCGTACATCCATTAAAAATCGTTCAGCCTTTCACCATTAGTGTGAAGATGAAAATGCCCTTTCCCTTCAACCTACTTCCCCTAGTTCAAAACCCATGACACCCTAGTTCAAAACCTTAAGACAAAGCATCAGTTCAAACCCACGACACCCTAGTTGGAAACCCACGACATCCTATTTCATAACCCATGACACCCTAGTTCATAACCTTAAGACAAAGCATCAGTTCAAAACCCACGACACCCTAATTCATAACCCACGACACCCTAGTTCAAAACCTTAAGACAGTATCAGTTCAAACCCACGACATCCTAGTTGGAAACCCACGACACTCTAGTTCATAACCTTAAGACAAAGCATCAGTTCAAACCCACGACACCCTAGTTGGAAACCCACGACACCCTAGTTCATAACCCACGACACCCTAGTTCAAAACCTTAAGATAAAGCATCAGTTCAAACCCATGACACCCTAGTTGGAAACCCACGACACCCTAATTCATAACCCACGACACCCTAGTTCAAAACCTTAAGACAAAGCATCAGTTCAAACCCACGACACCCTAGTTGGAAACCCACGACACCCTAGTTCATAACCCACGATACCCTAGTTCAAAACCTTAAGACAAAGCATCAGTTCAAACCCACGACACCCTAGTTGGAAACCCACGACACCCTAGTTCATAACCCACGACACCCTAATTCAAAACCTTAAGACAAAGCATCAGTTCAAACCCACGACACCCTAGTTTATAACCCACGACACCCTAGTTCATAACCCACGACACCCTAGTTCAAACCTTAAGATAAAGCATCAGTTCAAACCCACGACACCCTAGTTGGAAACCCACGACACCCTAGTTCATAACCCACGACACCCTAATTCAAAACCTTAAGACAAAGCATCAGTTCAAACCCATGACACCCTAGTTCATAACCCATGACACCCTAGTTGAAACCCCACGACACCCTAATTCATAACCCACGACACCGTAGTTCCTTCATCTCAAGCTTTGGTAGCACCAAACCAATCTCAATTCCTCCTTGCTCTTCCCTGCTCTCTGCAAGCGTGCCAGGCATCTTCTCGATCGACGCCACCTCGACCTTCCTCGGCCTTCCCCACCCAAAATAATTGTCGTAAATAACCCACGACACCCTGTTCCCGGAGCACGGCATCAGCGTCGGCGTAGTGATTCACCATGGGGCGTGCAATGACTCGAGATCGATGCATTTCATCAAGTTATGGGCAGCCACTTGCAGGCTGGGAGGACTTTTCGGTCATGCCACCGATTCATGTCTTGGCCTTCGTGGTGGCTTGTGCGTTTGCTTGGAAGTGTCTTATCGAAGCTCGAGGAGGTGGCGCTGGCAAGAAGACTGCCCATCTATTGTTCTCGGTGGAATGTAAGAGCCGCTTGAATCCGCTGGTCCCCGCAGAGTTCTTTGGGAATTGCTTGAGGCCTTGTTTGTGGAGGTGGCCCTGGGTGATCTCGCCAAGGATGATGGCGTTTTGTTTGCGGCTGAAGCTATTGGTAGAGCCATCAGGGCATTGGAAGATGGAGTCTTGAAGGGTGCGGAGGGTTGGTTTCAGAAGATTCTTTCTTTGATACCAGAGCAGCCCAAGTCAGTCGCCAGATCGCCCAAGTATAGAGTTTACGATGCTGATTTCGGGTGGGGAAGGCCGAGGAAGGTCGAGGTGGCGTCGATCGAGAAGACGCCTGGCATGATATCGCTTGCAGAGACCAGGGAAGAGCAAGGAGGAATTGAGATTGGTTTGGTGCTGCCAAAGCCTGAGATGGCGGCGTAGGATTCATTATCGGCGGGCGGGTAGTTTTGCTGGACTCTTTTGGCGATGCTGGTGCAGTTGAGGTCGAATCGATGGTTATTGCTTAGAAGAAGCAGAGCACAGACTATGGTTTGATTGGGGTGGACATGGGAGATTGCTATGGTGGATAGATGACACCCTAGTTCAAGACTCACGACACCCTAGTTCAAGACTCATGACACCCCCAGTTCAAGACACACGACACCCTAGTTTAAGACCCACGACACCCCAGTTCAAGACCCATGACACCCCCAGTTCAAGACCCATGACACGGCCAAGGATACTCCGCCGAGCAGGGGAATGTAGCAGCTCGGTGCTGGCTTCAGACCTCATACGGTCGGCGCAGCTCGGAGATCTTTTGACCAAGACCAGATTATTCGTTCCGAAGGGAAGATGGCTAATGGGCTGCCTTGATGAGCTCGGGGAGCTGGAGCAGGGATAGTGCTTCATCCAGTCCTCTGTTCCTCCATTAGGCGGGGAACGTTTCCGGAAGCAAAATGGAAGATTTTATGGAACGAGGATAAGCAGACTGATGATTTTAGGCGCTGTAGTCGTAGCCAAGAACCATCAGGAGATATACGGGTCCTCCAAGCCGTCGATGTACCTCTATTCCTCCATCTCGTCCATTGCTTGGTGTTTCTACAGAAGGGAGACAGGCCCCATGCAACCCACGACACCCAAGTTCAAGACCCATGACACCCCAGTTCAAGACCCACGATACCCCAGTTCAAGACCCATGACACCCTCAGTTAAAGACCCACGACACCCTAGTTCAAGTCCTACGACATCCTAGTTCAAGACCCATGACACCCCCAGTTCAAGACCCATGATACCCTAGTTCAAGACCCACGACACCCCAGTTCAAGACCCATGACACCCTAGTTTAAGACCCACGACACCCTAGTTCAAGACCCATGACACCCCCAGTTAAAGACCCACGATACCCCAGTTCAAGACCCATGACACCCATAGTTCAAGACCCACGACACCCCAGTTTAAGACCCACGACACCCCAGTTCAAGACCCACGACACCCCCAGTTCAAGACTAAGACCCACGATACCCTAGTTCAAGACCCACGACACCCCCCGTTCAAGACCCACGACACCCCCAGTTCAAGACCCACGACACCCCAGTTCAAGACCCATGACACCCATAGTTCAAGACCCACGACACCCTAGTTTAAGACCCACGACACCCCAGTTCAAGACCCACGATACCCCCAGTTCAAGACCCATGACACCCCTAGTTCAAGACCCACGATACCCCAATTCAAGACCCACGACAACCCCAGTTCAAGACCCATGACACCCCCAGTTCAAGACCCACGACACCCCAGTTCAAGACCCACGATACCCCCAGTTCAAGACCCACGACACCCCTAGTTCAAGACCCATGACACCCTAGTTCAAGACCCACGACACCCCAGTTCAAGACCCACGACACCCCCAATTCAAGACCCATGACACCCCTAGTTCAAGACCCACGACACCTCAGTTCAAGACCCACGACACCCCAGAACCTTACGATTTTTTATCAGCAAATCCAAATAAGATGGCGGGTTGAAGTAGGCTGGAGGAAAGGGCATTTTCGTCTTCATACCAATGGTAAAAGGCTGAACGACTTTTAATGGATGTACGATCAAAAAGTAACATTATCCTCCTGCTATTCTGTCTCATCGTGTCAGACCATATGGGAGCCACGTGGACCAATCGGAAGAGGCGGTGCAGCCCACGTAGGCCTTGCTGCACCGGGAGCGGTGTACAAAGTGTTTTCCTAATCAATTTGGACCCCAAAAATTAGGACCAATTGAACTCAATGGGCTATCCCAAGCCCAACCCATTTTCTTCCCCCTTTCTCTCTTCTTCCCCTTCCCACAACTCTTCCACAGCCGATGGCTCGGTGGATTGGCCGGCCCTCCCCCGGCCGACCAGCCACCGCCGGACCCCGACCAACGCCGGCTGCCGCCTGCCCCTTGGACTCGGAAAGCCGGCGAGCTCGCCGTTGGGTCCCAACTGAGAGCGGGAGCCGCACTAGTGCGACTCCCAGATCTCAGACCGATGGTCGCCGGGACCATCACGGCCGTATACGACCATCCTTCCCCTGCCGGAGCACCCTGCCGGCGGAGGAGGGGCTCGGAAGCTGCTGGTGCCCACGGCTTAGCCACGGGCACAACCCTGCCGCGGCCACGGCGGCTCCTCCCTCACGCTCGCTCTTTGTCTCTCTCTCCCCTCTCCGCTCTTCGGAACAAGAAACTCACTTGGGACACGACGCTGGCACGAGAAGAGGAGAGATCGCTCGGGACCGGAGGAGATGACGCGAGCAGGGGGTTATGAGGGGCTTCGGACCCCTCCGCCCATACCCGACTGTCACGCACACCGTTCGCCGTTGCCACCGCCGACCTGGCAGTGGCAGCAGCAGCGCAGGCTTTGCCCTTTGTTTTTTTTTTTTTTTTAATATGGGCTCCGGCCCAAGCAGGTCGAATGGACCCAGCTTGGGTCGGGCCTCGCATGCATGGACGCTTCAAAGCGCAAGGCACGTATATGGTAAAAGTCTTTGTGCACTGAAGTGCGTATCGATTGTGCAAGCGTACGTGCTATAGTTTATTAAGCCGTGGCACCCACCATATATATGCATAAATACAGGCGTGCACATTGATCACATATCTGATGCATGCTTTGTGCATCGGACCCTTGGACCCGATGCACAAAGACTTTTTCATGATCAATGTATCGAGGGTGAAAGGTGTGTCAGCTATTAAATATTTCACCTTTTTCTTATATTTTTTCCCCATCATCCACTTGTGGTTTGAGTGTTAAAGAATAGAGCCAAAATGCGCAGGTTGAGAACTATGAACTCTCGCACATAAGCTCTTCAAAGCGAAAAGGCAAGGGAAATGCTCAGTCCATCGAGGTAATTAAAGGCACGACATCGCCTGCAAGACGGTTCGCCTTAATTTCCTTATCCGTGCAAGCAACCAGCCAACCACTCTTTAACTGCTAAGCTTTGTTGTCGATCATTGCTTTTAAACAACTTTCCTCCTTTATTCCAATTTGGAACTATTTATGAAACTTTATATGCAGTTGAAGTTATAAGCTGGCTCATCCATTTCTTCAATTTAAATACGAGGAACAACATCAATTAATGTTTGAACAACCAAAACATCGGTACGTAATTTCATCACAAGGTTTAGCATGCTTCGTTGCTGATCATTGTCTTTAAACAACTCTTGACTTATCTCTTAACTACTCCTTTCATTTATCCATTTTAATTGCAAGAAATAATATTAATATTTGAAAAACCTAAATGTCGGGAATCTCATTATAAGGCTTTAAATATCATTAATATTCGTTGTCTTAATTAAACAACTCTTCTCATATCTCTTGGCCATTCCATCCATTTCTTCACTTTAAATGCAATGAACGAAATCAACATTTGAACAACCTAAATGTCGATGATCTCGCCTTAGTTTCATAATTCAAACACCTTCTGGGCTACTTACTACTTTATAAAAGAAGAAAAATTCAGCATTGATTTTGGCAACATACTCAACCAAGATTCTATCAGTCTCTTTGATGCATGTGGATGGCAGCTCATACGTTTAAGATTAGAGGGGCAAAAATAAGACTTAGCAGGTCCTTGACTACGTAAGAGAATTTTGTTAGGAGGTACGTACATTTGTTCATGACTCGAATACACAATGTAAGGGTTCATCACAGCAGTACTCACCTTTTTTTCATGGATAATTGGAGGAAGAGAAATACTCTGCCAAGATTTGTCCTTATAGCGACGCACGATAGCTCATATGTTGATTTTAATAATGTTTCTTTAAAGCATGTGAGAGGCAGCTCATATGCTCAAAATTAAGGAGATAAAGTGGAAGTCAGCAGATCCTTCATGGCCTGACACAATGGAAGCGAAGTTCGTACATTCATAGCACCCAGCAGCTCATACGTTCAAAATTAGAAAATAACGTACGAGTTAGGAGGTCCTTCCGGCTGGCTATAAAGAGAAATTCATTATGTGGTGGTGTTGGATGTGATAGATGGTGGCTATCTAATTGATTAGACTGATGTTAGAGTTATACTTTATATTCTTAAGACAATTTCGTTCTGCAATGGTGCTTATGGTCAGTATAATGATTATCTCTTGGGATATAACAGTCTCCTTTTGATAAAAGCAGCACTATAATTCATCAAAAATATCGAACCAAAAATGCTACTCTCTTTTTAATGTACTATTGCTATACTACCCTTAGGAAAGTATGCAAATGCCTAAGAGAGAACTCAATTCGGAATGGAATTGGAATGAATGAAATGAGAGGGTCTGGTGTCCTATTTATAGGTTTTTAGGTGCCCCTTGGAAGCAACCCTATGAATTTAATTTAATTTGAATTCTTTGATCGAAGGATGTGAGGGTTAAGGGCTTATCACGCTTGATATGCTCTGTAGACATCGTGATCTTCAGATCAGGCGATCAGATAAGCCTTTTCATGGCTGTGATCTGAAGATCAGCCAATCAGATAAGCCTATCCTCATCTTGATATGCCTTTTCATCATATGATCACGTTATCAGATAAGCAGTTGCACGTCTTTGATATGCCTTTTCATGATCGGACCATTGACTTATCTTCAACCGTACGATCGAACGGGTGCCTTATCACCAACCGACGATCGGACGGATGCCTTATCACCAACCAACGATCGAACGGATGCCTTATCACCAATCATCCGGTTGACTAGTCAACCGACGGGTATCAGTCGTTGGATCGCGATCGCGATAGTGATTTGATCACCGCATCTCAACCCTTCATCCGATCGATCAACGATCAATTCAGCCCCTTATCTTGATCTGATCAGTCTCCACCGTCGGATCATCATGATCTAGAAAAAATTTAAAGCCCCTCAAGCTCCTCGCGACGAAGTGCATGTGCGAAGTGCAAAATGCAAAGTGCACCTATAAAGCACCCATTGCGCCCTTTGCATATGCACATGCGCATGTGCGTGCGCAAGAGTAATACTACGCATCACCCTTAAGCTCTCCACTTGTGGTGAGCCTAAGGAACTAAGCTTCAAGGAAGTCGTTTCCATGTAAGTGAACCTTTCTTTCTTGATTTTTCTGATATGGAACTAAATGTCCCCGTAATTTCTCATTCACACACTAAAGGGCGGTGATGGGCTTTCAAGGTCCATTAGGGTATTTAGGCCTATTTGGCCCATTACCCAACAGGTGGTGCACAGAAGTTTTTATGTTCAAAATCAAGCAAAGATAATGCGAGTTAACGAGTGTTATTTTACTACTGATAAGTTTATTGCTGCGGTACACAGCAGTCCATATGCTCAAAACGAAAGAAAATGAAAGAGTGGAAGAGAAGTTCACCATTGCAGTGCATGGTAATTTATATGTTCAAAATTAAAGAAAGAAGGTATGAGTTAGCATGACCTTCACCACTCAACACAATGAAAGAGTTTACATTCAATATAGCACCTAGTGCTGTTTGAAACTTGCATACGTAGCCACTCAAGAACAAAAGAACTTGTGGTGAAGGCTTCGCACAAGCGAAGTATAATGACTATCGTCTTAAAAACAAATGCTACATTCTTCCTTCATAGCAAGTATGCATTTGGCAATTATTTTGGGATCATTCCGATGATCCCAGATCTTTGGCAATTCTAATTCTGTGATGATATGATCCCTAGTAATGTATTATATTTATTTATTAATATTATATATATATATATATATATATATATATATATATATATATATATATATATATATATATATACAATTATTACTATTGTAATACTTATAATAAGTATGAGATATTTTGATCTATATATATTTTATTCCTAAATCACTGGATGTTCTTGGATCACCACCATATAGAATCGTCCTAGTATAATCAAACGGAGTGATCCTATTATCATTTTACAAGTCCTACATAATCCTGAACGGATCATTTTATGCCAAACATTTTCTAAGAGTGAAATGAAATGTCAAATAAATTTCTAGATTTGTTGTGGTTCGACCGATGTCTCAAGCGAATTGAAGCAGAAATATTTGAAGTGGGATGAAGGTATATAACAGACCATCCCATCTCTGTGTCCTTAGATTGAAGAAAACAAAAACCAAGATGAGGGGGAAAACTACGGGGCTTATTAATCTTTTCTTTCAGAAGTTCAATGGATCTAATTATGTCATGGCAATTAATGTTATATTACCATTTCAGAGAGATTAATTATGTATCTTTTAACATAATGGCAGAGTCCCAGAGTTTGGCAACAGAAGATCGGGACAACCTACCCTTTATATGGCTGGCTATAGAAATCTAAAGCCCTCCTAGTGATACGTTAGCGAGTGACACCGATATTGATGGTGCCATCATGTTTCTATTCGATTGGCAGTGAGGAATTTATCCTCATCATATGTCCCCTTTCCTGAGGTCGAAGCTGTCTACTTCGGCAATGGAGTAGCTCTTTTGTTCTTGAATGCTGGCTAAATAGTGTTGATACTTGGGATGAGCTCGCAGGCTTCTTCATCATGTGATGTTTGGGCCTTTCATATTGCCTGATGGCTGTCTTCTCGATTCTTAAGTGTGAAGTATACGCAATGATTACTCGGAGTATTTAATGCATTGAGGCATATGTCACATATCAGAGCACTTATGTGGAATTGATTCTTATGTGCCTTTACCACTCTTCACATGGTTATGGCAGGTTCATTAAGCTCACAATCTTGTTTGCATGGTTTACCAATCAATAGTCATTCGACTTTTCTTTTTCTTCTTAGAATTTGTTAGACCATCTTCCTTTTCTAATTCAGTTTCTTCTTCTTCTGTGTTCTATCTACTATCTTGAGTCTATTGCTTTCTTCTCTTGGGGGTGTATTTTCTCTAGCTAGGTACACTTCACCTTTTTTACTATGGAGCTTTCTCATTGTTATTTTGAGGCTTTGGATGAGTTTTCTTGAAGTTTGAATAATCATCTTACATAAATTAAGAATTAATGTAGAATTCTTCCAAAGGTCGCTCTCATAATAGCGTTGGAGCAAGTTATAGCCTGCCAACCTACTCCTAATTATTTGAGCATTTATATGGATGCGTTGGCCCATGAGCTTAGGCTCCTCATTTACATAGGTCTCTTCTAAGGGCCTGTTATGAGTTCGAGATTTTGCCATTTCAATTTGTGCCAAATTCTTGGCACCTTCTAATTGGTTATATGGCTCTATCAATGTCCATAAGATACTAATCCTTCAACCTATAATACTCCCGTGTATAAATAGCTTTAATTGGATGAAAAAATAATGGTTTGAAGAATTATAACTCAAGTTTACTTACTACTAATTAACTTGTAATCAAGTTTTTAAGGCCACGTAGATTCGGGCTAATAGGTTGATTGGGCCAACAAGTAGACTTCGAGCGTTACAAATGTCATCAAACCAACCTAGATGTATAAAAGTTGATAGGTAAGAAAAAAGGGTTACTCATGGGACGATAGTATAAAAAAGCCATAGCAAGGAGTCACCCTTGTAGCACCAATAACTCCAATCGATGCATATTTTGACTAGCTTATAGCGTATGATGAGAATATCGTTTGGTAAAAAGGAAAAGATTGCAATACCACTACATATGAGTAGTTTCACATTGGATGATGAGCCATTATCCTTTTTTTTTTTTACTCTTTTATTTTCTAAAAAAA